>VYZW01037883.1:1092-19389 GCA_013401315.1 Balaeniceps rex
AGTCTTTCATTATTGCATTTCCAGTGACAGCCCTGTTTATTAACTTCTTAAGATTTATGTGTCTCTATCTTGAATGTATCTAACAGAGCTATACACCATTAGTTATTGTTGATAGGACAAAGGCTTTTTTTGCAAATAACTTCAGTTAATTAGATTGATACAATAACTTTTACAAGGTTAATAAATGTCTTAACACAACAGTGTTTAACTACTTCTGAAACAAAAAGGTACATGTGCATAAATTTACCCATGAAACAAAGGTTTATAAATTATACAGTTAAATAAACTTGCAGGTCAAGGGAGAAGAGGGAGGCTTCAAAGTTTTTTTGAAAGTCTAAATTAAGTTATTTTCACACTTCCATGTTATTCCCATGGAAGATGATTTCTAAACCCCAAATTGGCATAGCTCATAGGCTGTTAAGTTTAACAAATCACCACTCATTACAAGTTGCTTTCTTACTTGAATATCCCGCAGATATATGACTAACTCATAAGAGTAGTCAACAGGGTTTCTCTCATGAAAAGAGCTCCGCTAAAGCATAGTGACCTATTCCTCCTGAAAGTTAGTCCGGTGTTGACTACTTTTGAGAATTTTAACCAAATCACTTACAGGATTGTATTTTATATTTGTGCATTTAACAATTTATTTACTGGAAAATACTGATGCTAGGGGTGATGCTAGGGGTGGCTGAACTGTTAAAAATTAATATTCTGTTAGGATAAGCTCCTTATTTCTCTTCACAGTGTCCAAACTCTGCCTCCTTCATAGCATTAAGATTCTATGCATGAAGTTCTTAGTCTGCATATGGGTCACATTCCAAGAATTCTCCTAACTCTGTGATAACTACACTTACATATCCAGATACTTTCTATTCTAAACTGCAGCGCCCTTTCTGATTTATGATTTATTCACCCATATTATTACTAATTATTTCCAGAGCAGAACAGATAAGAATGTTTGTATTAGAACTGTACAAACACGAACTAACTTCTAATGACTAGATCTAGTTTCTGTTTTGCGTTTTAGAGTGCTTGTCACAACATGATTTGACTTTTATGAAATGCCTCAAAACATTTAGACATGCACATACATAAAACCCACATCCTTCAGCCTGAAGAAATAAACATAACAGATTATGTTACTGCTGTGTACCATGATCCGAAGCCTGTTGAGGTAAAGGAGAAATTGCTACTGGCTATGGACCAGATTCTTATATTTATTACCCTGAATGTTGGCTTGGTATTATTACTTGTAAAGGAGTCACTGTATAAAAGAACAAGAGATGCATTTTGACTATAAAATTTAAATATCCTTACAGACACTTGAAATTTTACAGGTGGATATGGAGTCAGGCATTTGTTATTATTCTATCTACAACAAAATGTGTTTATGGAGGATGAGGCAAAAGAAGCAGACTCTGTATTCCTAAAAATGCCAGAAATCTTCCTGACATTAATAAGAATCTTTCCTGTGTTTGGAATACTTCACCATGTCCTTTCTTTGTATATTTTCCTTACGGATGACCATCTAAATCAATACGTAATACTGAAGCAAAATTACTACATAGTATGGATGCATGAGGTTCTACATTTTTATGCATCAACTCATATTATCTTGGATTATTATCACTTAAAACATTAAAAAGTGAAAGGATAATTCACCTTGAAGGAAAAAGCATGTGTCTATTAACAAAGTGTTTTCTTGATTCAAAAAAATCTAAAAATCGAATAATTCATTGTCCAATGAATCTGAGCTGCACAATGTACAGTTATGTCATTTTAATGTCTAAGTACAAGAGTGTCACCTTCTTCTCTTCTTTCTCTTGTTACTCTTTCTCCTTCTTTAACATACTTTAATTTTTTTCTTGTCGGATACAAAATGACTATGAACAACATTTTCAGAAGATCATGAAACACAGGAACTTAGAAATATTTGTACTGTCACTGGATTAGGTACTGAAATAATTTTGATGACCCAGATCAAATTCCAACTAACTTTTATTGGCACTTAATGCCCAAAGCCTTGTAGAAGATTTTACCTTTATCTAAGTTCAGCCATGCAAACCCAATACATTTCTCATTACCCTATTCTGCTTTTGATTGGTAATAAATTAAATTAATTTCCCCGAGTCAAGTCTGTTTTGCCCATGATGGTAATTGCTGAGTGATCTCCTTGTCCTTATCTCGACGCACGAGCCTTTTCATTATATTTTCTCTCCCCTGTCCAGCTGAGGAGGGGAAGTGATAAAGCAGCTTGGTGGGCATCTGACGTCCAGACAAGGTCAACCCACCACAGCTATACAAACACAACTGAAGGAACAATGTCAGACGCAGATGAATGATTTTTTTTCTTTCTTCCTTCTGCTAGGTATAGGATTATCATCGCTCTTTTCCAAACAGGGAATTGAGATGAGATTAAGTGACTGAACTAAATTAATGAAAGAAATTTGTGAGAGATATGATAGTTGAACAGAGGACCAACTTCCTGACCAGTACCTTAATTGCACGAAGTGTTTTAAAAGGGTATCTTAAAATGAGTATTGCTGTCTGGAAATGAATTTTACATTTTTCATCTTTATCTAGATTTAAATAATAAGATATTTTGAATAACTACTTTCCCTCTTACTATTAACACTGCAGTTAGTCTCTTCTGTGGACTATAATAAAAAAAATNTGGATCAAAACCAGACAGTTTTAAAAATTACTATAGTAAGATAGTGTTAAACGTTAATAGCAGAATACCTGAACAATTAATTCTTTTGTTGCTATATAGAAATTTGGTGTAAATCACATACTTGAAGTCTTATTATCAGTGATTAAGCCAAATATTTTTAACAGGAAAATTACAATATGATTAAAATGTTTTGCTTTGTTTCCTGAAGAAGTCTGTTATTTTACAATGAAACAACAAATGAGGAAATAATAGGTCGAAAAAGTAAATGAGTTTAACATTCAAACTGGTCTCAGGACAATATTCTTCATTAACACTTGGTAAAGGCTTTTGATGTGAATAACTCACAAGAGATTTAAACATTTATGCTCTTATATATTCTTAGAGTTTCCTCCATTGACATTAATTAAAATGTCCCCAAATCAAAAAATGTTGGAGATTTAGTAAGAGAACAGAGTTGTGGCTAGATAAAGTTTTTGATATTCTTTGAATTTTTACCCCTAAGCATTTTGCACAAGGATTCAAACAACAGTCCCACAGACTATTCCCATTTCTGTTGGTTTAGGGGTAAATATACTACATGAAATGTAAATATGTTGTTTTCATCTAAAAAATACTTAATAAATTGGATACCATGTGTCTGATTTACGGTTGGACTCGATGATCTTAAAGGTCTTTTCCAACCAAATGATTCTACGATTCTATGATGCACTGTATAAAAATCTTTACATGAGTCCCAGTCACTTATACAGTAATGCAGTATGCAGTTTAAACATTTATTAGAAACATAATCATTAATTTATACTCATTGTCACTTTGATTCCTCATATTATGCATGTCTTTAGTAAAGCATTTATATTGGCATCTATTTTGGTTTTTCTATGGTGATATTTGAATGAGGAGTATTTTGGGAGAATTTGTAGGCAGGTATTTTTGAATAAGGAACACGGTGAGAAGTAAAATAAGAATTATAAATCTGCATTGATTTTGACAAATATGATAGGGATTTTGTTATATCAATGAGACATTCTTCATATATCTCTTCTTATTTTGAATGTTAGTATTTGGGAGAGGGTCTTCATTTGAGGTAAACTCTAAACCTAAATGTTTAAGAAATAACAGACAAGCCAAAGAGGTACACAAGTGGGTTTACATCTTTTTTTTTCCCCAGTATCTGCCTTCAAGAGGAGAAAGAGGAATTTGACAAGAACTCATAAAATTCTTTTCAACTTCAGAGAATTTCCACCTATTCCTAATCTTCATTTCTCTTTTGCTCCCATCCACTGCTCTCTCTTGAAAACGTAAGGCTCTGCAAGAGTAAAAAGTTCATAGGTACATACCAATTAAAAATTGATATCGGACCTCTGCACATTTCCAAGATCAGGTCCACAAGTTCAGAAATGAAAAGGAGATTCTTTTGATGCAAATGAATACTGATCAGAAATAAAAGACCCTTAGTGAAACCTTTTAGTGTCGTTTGAAGTGAAAACATGGTATTTTGGTTTGACAAATAAAATGTATTTCTGAATACTGCAGTACTGATCAACGATTACAGTTCATTGCCTTTTTGCTTATGGTTGTGTTTGTACGAGTAAATAAAGCAGACTAAAATCCGCTGTCTGACCCTGAGTTACAACAGCTTGCACCAGTTTGGCAAACTTTCTTCCCCTCTTAAATAGCTTCATCTGTACTGTCCATGAGGGTAAGTTCTTGACTCACAGTATCTGTGACCATACTTGACCATTGTCTAAGACACTGTTACTTGGCCTTGGCCAAAATCATGGCAAGGAGCATACTCACACTTAAACGTGTTAGAGGAGTGTACAACAGACTTACACTTGAGTGCTAGTCCTACTTAGCTCATTAATTTAGGCTTATGGATCAGGCTGCCTGGCCTGACAAGTATCTTGCAATGTCTTGCAATGGGTAGGAAGAGAAGATGCAGTGATGTGTGGTGAGAGACATAGACTTCTCAGACTGTCTGACACAAGAAGAAATAGGAAAAAAATTGAAGCTTGACAGTTCAGTATTCATTTGGCTTATCCAGGAGCTGATGACATCCTTCACCACACATGAAGACATATAGGAGTTTTCTATCATCTCCTGTACTGGTTATTATAAAAATCATTAACACAAATGATGGGTGTCTGTCATTTTAAGACTGCCAGTTCTTCTCTGACATTCAGTTTAGGAGGACAAATGGATCTGGTACTGAAAGAACAAATTAATAAAATAATTTTTAAAAAATTCAGCTCTGATGATGAAAGAGTAGTCTGACATATTAAAAGGACTTTGTTAGTAGCATCGTTTCTTTGTCTTACTCTTTGCCTTAAGCTGGGGAAGGCCCTGGAGAACATTCACCGCTTACAGGTATCATGCTGGATAAAATGTACCAAATTATCAAGCTAGTGGCAGAGCATCATTTGTCTAAACCACAGAGTAATTTAGTGTTAGGTGATCAACCAACATAATAGTGAATGAAAAACTTTAGGGGTTTATTGGTACGATCCTACCATGATTAGCAGCCTGAGCAACTAAGCCACAACTCTCTTGCCACTGGTGGAGGTACTGTCCTGCAAACACCTGTGTCACTGAAGGAGTCAAAAGTTTTCCTCTCTATTTATGTTGATCAGACACACCAGCATGAAGAGGACGATGAGGATGACCAAGCAAAATAAGAATGGCAAGCACCAAAGTGTGCAGGCATTTCTTACCAAGACTTATGGTAATATCATTATTACCAGGAGGGTTTACAGCTCAGATCAAGGATGTAGCCTGGTTCCTTGAAAAAAGATCATAGTGTGACTGTCTGCTACCAAGGGAAATAGCTCCTTATTGGCAAGCAAAGCATACACTAATCCAGCATTTTATTATGACTAAATAAGTACAAGAAAATGACAACATAACTCCTGGATAGGATCAACAATCATTTATGTAAGGTAGGGGATAAAGTTCTCTGGAGTTGGGAGTTGCGTGAGGTTCCTGGGCCTGCAGGACCCCCAGCCAGGAGGCAGGGCAGGCTGTGGGGCACTGGGGGAGCCCCAGTCCCACAGCCCTGGCTATCAGGCACCACCCTGGGGATGAGCAAACGCCAGGGTGGGATGTAGGCCCATGGGTGGGCCTGGCTCAGCAGAACCCATGGCTGGGCAGGGCAGGGCTGTTGGGAGCTGGACACCAGCCCTGCTGTGGCATCACTGGGGCAGGGGCTGACAGCCCCAGGGGGCTGAAATGGGGTCCTGGGCCGTGAACAAGGTGGGCCGACCCCCAGGGGATGTGGGCAGGGACAGTCAGGGCTGATGGTGTCCTCAAGGCCCTGACGCTACTTTCATGATAAATTACTCATCCATCACATTACATTTCTTAAACGTGAGAAAAGACCTGAATACTTTACAATTGAGAGGAAAGAGGAAATTTCCCCCTTAAGGGAAATTTTCCTGACAAAGCTTTTCATGACAATACGTCTAGGTAGTTAAAGATTTTTACAGGGAACAGCTAAAGGCATTTTGGAATAGAAATGAAAGAAATAAGTAACTTCAAATAATTTGGATTATTTATTTGTAACTATCAATAAAACCTGCTCGTTGTGGTTTGGAATGTGTTCTTGTTGGAAACAGTGAGACCCCTGTGTATGACCTTTTGTGTAATTAGTAATTGAAATGGCAAGAGTGTGGTCTCAGCAGAAGGCTTGGAGAAAAGAGGCACCTAGAGCTGATTTAGTTGAATCTCCTTCTCGATTCAGTGTCAGTACCTCACAGCGGAGCTCTGAATTGCCCTCTGAGAGGACTAGTCTTTCCAATGACTATAGATTAACTTCATAACTCAGTCCCTGACACTACGTCTATGCTAATAAACTAAATAAGGCCAGGACAGAGGCACAAGCACTGGCCAGTGATGATCCACACTGCTCTGTTGTTAACATTATCATTGGCATGGCTTTCGCCTTTGCTAGCTAGCACACCCAGGACACAGATAGGAGTTAGCACAGACCAGAGTTATTTCCAAAAGGCAGGCTAGAGGTGACCATCTTGTTACAGAGGCCAAAGCGGTTTGACACTGTCAGCATGGCCAGTCTGTGAGAGCTGGTCTCAGTCAAAGAGACAGTGACAGAACTGTGTATTTCACTGTAAAGTGGCTAAAGTGACCACTGGATTAATTTTGCACTAAATTTTAAGAATATGAATCAGGTTTCACTCAGTGAAGTAAGGGAAGACTCACTCACAGCAGCAAAACACTGCCTTCAAGTCCTTCCAAACCCTGGCCATGTTCAAAATACCCAGTCATGAGATAAAGGTTCCCCCCTGCCCCAGCGCACTGCCTCTTTATGTTTTGTACTTGGATGAAGGTGTACAGTTTGTGCCCAAGTGACTGTATCTTTGCATCTGAGAGAAAACAAAAAAGTTTTAAGTGAGCAATAAGAGCTTGTTAAAATAACCTGTATTAATACAGTCTTAAAAAATTAAAGTTTGTTCCTCAAAATGAAATTTGCAAGTAGCCTCTGCAAGCAATTCTAATACCACAGAAACATAGGCATCATGCAGTTTTTCTATCCTTATCCGCTCCTGCTCTTTGTCTGTTTAGTTCTAATGTGTTTAGATTATTCATGGTATAATTAATATATTTCAAATATTTGACATAAATTTAATGATGAAAATTTTTAGATTTCACTTTTAGAACCACTTTTTGTCTCAAGCCCAGATCAGATAAAAAAGTTGCGTATAATGAGTAGTGTCATAAGAGATTTAAGCATCTTATCAGCTGAAGCAATGTGCAGGTTTCAACCAAATGTATAGACTTATTAAGAGAGTTCCAAACAAATTAATCTCACCTAAATTTGGATTAATAGGCCTTAATACTAGGTGCTTAATAGTTCATTGTCTAGGCCAAAGATAGTAATTCTAAGCTTTCTTTATAGTTAATGGAGAGAAATAGCCACCTTCAAATGATTCATGTTATCCTAAAACAGATGTCCAAGGGAAGACAAAGCATTCTCTAAAGGTTTTTACTTCCTTTTACTAAGTATACAGGAAAGAAAACAGGATTTGCTTTGACTTGGTTAACTAACTTTTAGACATGTAATATTAGGTCAGAGATATGCCAAAGAGTTCTAGAATTTACTGGATTAATATATATTTTACATACCTGAAACTGGAGCTCTGAAAAGTAAGTAGGTTACTAATATCCATGTTTTAACCTGGGGACGGAATGAACATTGAATCCCCAGATCTGAGTACCATTTCAATCCTTTCTCTGATTACTCTAAATGCTTCTCTATGTATTATAGACAGTAAAAACAAAAAGAATTGCGCAGAACCCCATATCTTTAAAAAAAAAAATGAACAGTACGTACCTATCCTAAAGGTGTGCATTTGGAACCTATACAGAAAAGTAGCCCTTTTCATTTGGTTTAATCCATGTACAAATTGCAAGAAAACTTTTATCAAGATTAGAGAATGTGAAGTCATCTGCAAAGGCCAAGGACTAATGCATAAACAGGTTCTTCAATATTTTGTCCAAACAGAGGCAAAACACCCACCATTGATTACTAGCCTTGCCTGTAAGCAAAAAGTGAAATATGAACTCTCTGACCATCCAACTATCATCTCAACACTGCTTTCACTTAAATAAAAACTGCTCTTAGCTGCTCAAGCTTGTTTTTCATTTGTATTAGGGCTTATTCCTATCCTGCTGCCTTAAATATTTTAACATTCCCTTTATCAGGAGAACTTAAAAATTCAATGGCTGCTTTAGGCAAGCCAAATAAAGTCAACACCACAATTATTGAATACAATTGCACCAGTCTTAAAAGTCATCTTCTTTAACTGAAAACTAACTCAATAAGCCCAGTGCACAAACAGCAGTGACACTGTCTCATGTTAAGGCATTGCATGGGCTGAGGGGTCTCTGGGGGCTGGGAGCCTGGGGTGGGGGGCTGCCAGGAGCAGGGAAGCCATGGGGGCACCGGTGGCAGCACCAGCCCACCTCCCTGGGGACAGGCCGATGCTGGGCTGGGATGTGGGTGAGGCCCACGGCTGGACAGGGCAGGGCTGTGGGGAGCTGGAAACGGGCATTGCTGGGGCAGGGACAGATGACCCCAGGGGGCTGAAATCAGGTCGTGGGCCAGGGGCAGCTTGGGAGGAGCCCCGAGAAAGGCTGGGTAGGGGAAGTGATGCATCTTATTGCCCTCAGTCCCCTGACATCTTGTACTTCATGGAGAACTGCAAGAGAACTAAGAAATTGCTGACGTTTCTAGCAACCCCATTCTAGCAGGATGCAGTTGGACAGACAGTATAGAGATGACAATGGGAAGCTTTTATTTAAAAAGGGGAAAAAAAGAACAAGCGGGAAAAGACAAAAGTTTTTTTAAAAATACAAAGTATACCTCATAAACAGAGCTTCATCTTCAGTCTCAAAATTGACTTTGTGAAAACAATCTGTTGCTTGGGCCTGTTATTTGCGTATAGTCGAACTTGTCAACAGGGAGATCTTACAAGCAGAAATTAATTTTAAGCAGACAGAAACAATGCAGGTCTGGGAGAGTGCACTGCATAATTTTCTGGCCTGAACGTAATCAATACAATTGTTAACTAAAAGTTCCAGTTGCAGGACTATTTTGCAGTTCCACTATTTTTGGTGTTTTGCCTTCAGTTACATTTATGCAACCTGACTGAAAGTAATGGAGTTGCACAAGTGAATCTGAAGGCAATACTTGACCTGCAAAAATCTTTGTCGGTGATCCATGAGTCAGATAGAAGACAAATAAGCTTCCAAATCCCAGTTCTAATTTAAAGGGCTGGCAGTCAGAAAAGCATTTCAGTTGTAAACTGAAGGAATTTGATTGAGAAATTATGGGGGGAAAAAAACCTATTGAATGTGACAATACTATTTTTGTAGCGAGTTTTCAGAATAGCCTTGCACTTTAAGAATTAATCACATCCTGCTGCTTATTCCCTACTTGAAGGCAAAATGTTCCATTTTGATATTACGATTGGTTGCCATAGAAATGATAATCAGGTCAAAGAAAAAAAGGATTATGATTTCAGGTGAGGCATAAGCTGCAGGAACCCTTGACAAACAAAGAGCTTTCTTCCTTATAAGTATCAGTCATAACAGATGTAAAGAACAGAAATGTTATAAATATTTTTACATACACACAGACATATGCATAAATGAAGTTAAATAGCATATTTTTCATTTTAGGAAACACAGCTCCGTTTAGTTGCAAAGAAAGAGTGATGGGGTAGCACATTGCTATTTAAAACCCTAACCATGCAAAACCAAATTATAGAGTAAGTCTTAAAAGTTAGCACACACACACAAAAAAACAACCAACCCAACCACAAACACTGTCCCCAAACAAACAAAAAAAGCCAAATAAAAAAGCCCAAACAAAACCTCCAAAATCACTATATATCTGTTTACCATATGAGACCTACAGGTTATCAACAATTTTTTTTCTGTTCTTCATGTCTTTGCCTTAAAAATAACAACATGTAAGATTTTTCACGTAATTCGGTATTACTGGCTTTTAGTAAGTGTTATGAAGGAAAGAACCTGGAATGTATCAGAATTATTTATATGCTCAAAAGAAAAAAAAAAAGTCATACTTATAAAAAGCACTTTTAACTACTGCTGTGCTTACACCACTGATTTTTATTTGGGTGCCCCACCAGGACAATGCATCCAGCCTACGGCACAGAGTTATTTGGCTTCTCAGGATCTGACTGCAAGCTACCTTAATTTTTCTTGCCTTGTCTAATCAGACCCCTTTCCCTATCTACAGGTATATATCTGGTCACATGATAAAAGAGAGGAAAAGGACACCCTAGAAAGACAGTGGGCTGGTACTGTTACACTGCTGTTAGAAAAATGAATCTGACCCACAGCCAGTTTCTGGGAAATAGATTATACAGGTAAAGGCTATTGGAATTGTTCTTATGGCAGAGAAGTCCTCAACCGCCCTTTTTCTAGAGGCAACTCAAGAGCAGACACAATTTACTTAGGTGTCCGTGCAGCAGGTCTGGCCCTTTAGTCATATTGCAAATTGCTAAATTAATTGCACTAGATATCGTCAGTAGGTACAATAGTGTGATGAAAGAATGTTCAAGTGGTTTCCCTCTGTGAATAGAGGCTATCTCATTGCAATGAGTGGACATTAAGTTCCCAGTCAACACAGTCTTCTTAAATTACAAAACCAAAATACATGTGCTGCTAGTTTGGCTTTAAAACATTTTCATTCTCTGATCTTACACTATAACTGAAAGAAATGGAATTGATAATAAATTCCAAACTGAAAACATTATTTATATTAACACAGTTACAAATAAAAAATATAAGTAACCTTGTTAAAAATAGCATGAGATAATATCCCCACTCAATTTCATAAACCATTCAAATATATAAACCAATGAGTTGCCTAAGAAATGACAATACAATACCTACAAAGTTTCTCTAAAAACAAGCATGAGGCAATGATGTCCTGAAAAATCTTCTATTTTGCACTTCTTAAGAGTTTTGCCCTCACTTTTCTAATCTTTTATTGAGGAATCCTTGAGAGGACTATTTTGAGGGGCCGGAAGAAAGACAGAAGACAACAGTGTTCCTTTTTTTTGTCAAGAATGTTTGGGGTTTTTTTAATTTGCTCTTCCTCTTCAAAGGGAGTGTACTTTTGGCATATGGTTAGAAACAAGAAAGCTGCAGAAAAGCCATGAAGCCATGGAAAATGGTCAGAACTGTGTTCCTTCTGAAATGCTATAGAATACTCTTACCCAGAAAAGAAGTTGGAATTTTCCTTTCCTTCTTTTAATTTCCTAAACAAGCTCTCACTGTTTTAACGGAATGGTTTCAGAGTTGCTACAGTGCCTGATAGGAAAAGCTATGATGCTGCAGTAAAGAGGTACCTAAAATGCATGTTCACAGACTTCTCATTTAAGGTTTGCTATCACAGCACTAGTAAAGTTTGACTCAGCTTTTGCTAATGAAGACACTAATACATGTAGTATGGGAATAAACACGATGAATTAGAGATCTGTGTGCAGTCGCAGGACCACGACCTTGTTGGGATCACAGAGACATGGTGGGATGTCTGCCAGGACTGGAGTGTTGCAGTGGATGAATACAGGTTCTTTAGGAAGGACAGGATGGGAAAACAAGGAGGGGGAGTTGCCCTTTATGTGAGAGAGCAGCTGGAGAGCATGGAGCTCTGGCTGGGGATGGTTGAGGAGCCAACTGAGAGCTTATGGGTTAGGATTGAAGAGACGACAGGTAAAGGTGACATTATAGTGCGTGTCTGCTATAGACCACCTGACCAGGAAGAACAAACAGATCAGGCCCTCTACAGACAGATAGGAGCAGCCTCCCTTTCTCAGGCCCTGGTCCTCAAGGGGGACTTCAGCCACCCTAATATCTGCTGGAGGGACAGCACAGTGGGACATAAGAAATCCAGGAGGTTCCTGGAGTTCATTGATTATAACTTCCTCCTCCTCCAAGTAATAGAGGAGACAATGAGGAGAGGTGTACTGTTGGGCCTCAAACTCATCAACAGTGAGGGGCTCGTTGGGGATATGAAGGTCAAAGGCAGCCTTACTGCAGTGATGCATGAGAAGGTGGAGTTCAGGATCCTGAGGGCAGGGAGGAGGGCAAAAAGCCAGATGACAACACTGGACTTCATGAGAGCAGATTTTGACCTCTTCAAAGATCTGCTTCAAAGAGTCCCATAGGATAAGGCCCTGGAGGGAAGGGGAGCCCAAGAAAGCTCGTTAATATTCAAGGATCACCTCATCCAAGCTCAAGAGTTCCATCCCAACAAATACAAAGTCAGCCAAAAATGCCAGCAGGCCTGCATGGATGAACAAGGACCTCCTGGCCAAATCCGAACACAAAAAGGAAGCTTACAGATGGAGGAATAAAGAATGGGTAACCTGGGGAGGAGAGGGGAGGGAAGAGGAGAGGAAGAGGAAGGAGAGAGGAGAAGAAAGGAGAAGAGAAGTTATGAAGTTGGTTTGGGCCTTTATATCATCTTGAATAACTATTTCCTAATGGCAACTGTAACTGTGTCACAGAGGTACACTAAAACTAACCCAAATGAAGGACAAACTCAGAACAACTTTATTTCACAAAACAGCCAAAATCACACAGCAGAAACCAATGAGAAACAGGGATAAACCAAAATCAGTCAAAACTCTGATAACATTTACACGTAACAGGTTTGAGGTGTCAGTTGGGGTATTGTTACTACACATCAATACACACAAGAACAATGATCCAAAGTGTGCACACACATTCTCTCACAAAGGAGGAAACTCTCTCTTGTGGGTACCCAGAAGATGTAATCGCTCACCTGGGGAGGAGTGGGGCAAGGGCTCACTCAAGGATATATGCAAAAGAAATCACTCACCAAAAGGAGGTGAGGGCACTCAATCGCCAGAATTTTCCTCAAGTGGAGTCCCAACCCAAGGGGAGAGGTTTCAAACACAGACCCACTGTTCTGAGAAGACTGCTCCAAGGGGGTGTCCAGTGGCACTCCATTTCTACCCTGGGTCAGATCTAAGCTGTGGTCATAATTGGTCATGATCCAGAAGCTTGATCTGTCAACCAAGGGGCCCCACCTCTCCTGTTCCCCCTACCAGGGTGCACTTGCCTGGAGGCACGGCACCCTGGTGGGTGCACAACAGTTGGCACTCAACCAAGGTGTCCGCGTGTTTGCAGGCACAGTAGAGCATAAAAGGTGCAAAAATGAGGCGCGAAAACCCCGTAATCATCATGTTAACAGCTCCATCTTCAGGGGGTGGGGTGCGGAGTGTATCTGTCACAAACTAGATAACAAAATCAGATTTATGTAGTTTATTTGGATAAAACAGGGCTTGAAAATCACTATGTACCCAGTACCTAAGTCAAGCAGAAAACAGATATGAAATATGACTCTGTAACCTATTTATTCTCTTGAGAGAATCATGGATTTTCTTGAGGCTTTCTATGCCTTTATGTAGACTGGAAGAGCCTTTATGTAGACTGGAAGAGCCATAAAAATATAGGAATAGTCTAGAGAGAGACATGGGAATCAGGACTTTCACTCATCCTTTGCAAACTCTCTAAACTTGAGGGTGATATCCTTCCATCTGACTTTTTTCCGTGTCCTGTGAGGTGTGTTTTGTATGGGTGAAAGTTAAAGGTATTCCCACCCAGTCTTACCTAGCCTAATTAAGAGGGTATTTCCATATGTGAGGTTGGTCCCTCAAGTCTTCCAAATGAGGTACATAGTCCCTTCTCCAATATCCAGTATAATAATGCTCGTTGTTGATAGTTTTTGGTATACATTTCTTTCCATTACTTATTCTGTTCAGTGCTCTGACAATTCTTATTTCACCTTTTTATTATCATCCTTGAAATAATCTCCCTGTATATGCCTATTAAAATTATTTCTCCCCTGGGCTACTACCATTTTCTTTGTAGTTTCCTAAGATGACAATGACAAGCATCTGCAAAGCATATTTGTGATGCTTCCATTTTTCACTCCTATTTTCACACTCTCATTAAAGGCTAATACTGAAAGTTGTGTTACTGCTGTATTCATTTATTTATTTGCCAAACCTATCATTTGTGGATTTGTTGTGCAGTAGTCATATTTTCACTAATAATTTTGCAGATGATATCAGAAAGTTAAACATGTCAAAGAATGGATTCATTATAAGGGAAGAAAAAAACAATTGTCCTCTGAGTTAGTGAATAACAAACTACACTGTGTAAAAATGTCTCTTTATTGGCTGTCAGAATCAGGGCTGGTGATTAACTCCATAAATTCACAAAAAAATAAATGCTGTTGATGGATACAGGTTATTACACAAGTATGATAGCCAGACAGTCTCCTCGAACAGCATATTAGGTGTGTGGGATACGTTCAGACATCACTTAGTGGTCGAGCTTTCCTTCAGTGAGTAACTAAAATCAGTATAAATTAGGCAAAGAACTTCACTCTAGGATTTTTTTTTCCTTTTTTAAGTGGCATGCATGAAGTGTGTTTACTAACAAAGTGAAAACTGATGTCAGATGGATAAGGAGCACCACTGGCATTCTTAAGAGTATTTCAGGACAGTTAACATTTCCAATCTGTGAAAGTCAGAACTAAATTCCAGATTTAATTTTCTTGCCTGAAAGAGAAGTGATTCTATTTCATCCATGGTCACAAGAGACATCTCCAAAAAACACGTTAAGCAAACCTGGATTTTGCTAAACCTGCATTAGATTTTATGAATAGTATATTTCTTCTTTTCCCCTATCACAAAACTGGTTGCAAGACTGTATTCATACTTCATTGTCCAACATGTTAAACTGAGTAGAAGACCTGAGATGAGTCAGATTATCAAATTTGTACAGATGCACTGTCTGCTCGTTGAACATACTTGTTGAAACTGAACAGGCAGAACAGATATTTTTATTTTCAGTTTATAAAGGTTACAGTACAGCAGGCTAATTCTTAGGGATCAATGATCAAATGGGCTTAATGGTCCTCTAGAGTAGTTTGGGTTAAATAGATGGTCATTGATTGGGAAAAAATGTCCATCTTGTTTGTTGGCCTTAAATCTATGACCTGGGTCAGACTTCCATCGATCTCCTTCATGATATGGTACACAGCTGTTACAATTAAAGATATGAAATATTCATTTAAACACTTACGTCAATAAACCTTCTATTTCTGTCACCAAAAACCTCCTTGCTTACAACAGGTGATGATAAACAAGAAAAAGGTAATCTCCCCTGTTTGATACTCCAAGATAAGAATACAGCAGTGAATAAAACTCAGCCTTGACAAAACTTTAAGTAGATAAACTGTTTTTACTTGAGTCTACTTTCAAGAAAAACGGTGCTTATAAATCCTTGTAGAATACTGACTTCTCACAATTGCAGTGAAAATATTAAACGTTTAAGAGTCTAGAAACGTGTATAACTTACTAGTTATGTTAGACAATGTAAGACACAGGGATAATATGACAAAATGTATCTCTGCCGCACTAAGAATAACTTCATTTGTTACAATGATGTTCTATCTTTATTGATGTTCGCCACTAAAATAACTAAACCTTGTGCTGTTATTTGAAGTCCATTTAGGCAAGACCTACCAGTTAAATTTCTTTTCCATTTATCCTGTTTTTTTCACTTTCATTTCCCCCTTTTTTATTGTGACAGCACAAGCATTTGACCTAACTTACAGACAAGACATCCACCTGAAAAGATCTTAGAAAAAGAACCCTCTCAGACAAATCAATGTCCCTACTTAACTAACCATTGAGCTGCAAGGAGCTCTGGGGAAGGCTATGTAAGTAGAGGAAAGAGATGGAAGAGAGAATTCAATCTTTGGCAGCTGTGTTACCTTTCATATATGTCAAACTAATACATCCTTACCAAGTCAGTCACAGTTTGCCTTTTTGATCTACATAAGTTTCCTTTCACCTATTGATTAAACTTATAGCTAGACCTTAGCCTGACAGCTGAATGATGTCCAGCTAAATGAATTTTGTTGGAGCTGTGTTGATTTAAGTAAAATTCACAGATTAAGAAGATTCACAGAATGCTATTTTTTTCCATGTTTTCCACCTGAAAAGTGTAGGCCCAGGTTTTAATGACATTTGTTTTGTTTTGTTTTGTGGTGGCATTTTGTTTGTTTGTTTGTTTTAATTTCAAACTGTTTTATTTGTCTGTTGAAGTGTCCTCTGTCCAACAGTCATCAGAATCTCTACTGTAATACTCCTAGACAAACTCTCACACTTTGTAGAATGAATTAAATCACTCGGAAAGTAGAGATGACTTCAACACATAATTTGATATAGAGCAATTTATGTGCTCTTAAATTCTTCGCCATACTCTAAAAATTTCTGTTTAAAGTCCCAAACATTCTACATTAAATCTGTAGGGTTCCTATGAGGGCTGTGTCTGTACATATAATCTATAAAACATTAAAGTTTTCTACCTAAACTTTTACATTTTAAACATGTACTTATAAGAATGATTTTAACACACTGTAATTTGCCTTTCATTTTGAACTACAAATTGAACCTTTTGTATTACTGTTCTGTATCCGAACATGACATTCTGTGGGCCTCTATTAGTTTTGATGGGTTACCATGGAAACCGGAGAGAGAGAAAGAGAAGGAGAATACGTTTGTATGCCTAACTACAGTGAGTTACATCCTTTTCCACATTTCTGTGAAAGAAATCAGTGAGAAACGTAGAGACAAAAACTTATTTTTAGAGATAGGCCATAGTACAACATATGTTTTTTGCAAGATGGAAGTTATTAATGATTTATGCTGGATTTACATTAAAGGTTTCTGTTTATACTAAGAGCATGAATGTCACTGGCAATGGGAGTTCAACCTGTCTGAAATCTTTATCAACCTACCTCCCCAGCCCAAATGGGTCTTAAGAGTTAAAGGCTAACCTACAAAATTATGCTGCATGGTGAGACATCAGAAAACAACTGCCAGTTCTGAACAGAACCAAAAATTCATCTCCTAGAGCCTATCAAAATGCTCTCAGTTTACAGTGACTTCTTGCCCTGATCGATGTGGGTTAAAATTAAAAAAATGACAAAAGGGTTTATATAAGGTCCAAATTTACAAGGTTATTCAACACTTAAGTGTGGGAAAAAACCCCCAACAGTGATGAAAAAGAAGAGTTTTATGGATTCTAAATACAGTTTGGAAATAAAAATTAAGGGTTTTTTAGTTTTTTAGGGTAACAAGTATAAAAAAAACCCAAAATAACCTTTACAAATAAAAAATGAGCAGAAATTTGACAGTGATATTATATATTACTTGCTATTACTTGCATTGGAGAAATCCGGTGATAACTTACAAAGTATACCATGTAGGGAAAATGAAATGTTTAAGTAGGTGAATCCTCTGACCACTGTACCATATATGTTATATATTTACACGGTATATTTTAGATAGATGCCCTGCCTTTATCTTGAACTGACTGTACATATTTATTGTGAAAAACCAAGCTACTTTATATTGCAGCTGTATACACTTGCTCATACTTAGTGGGATCTTTTGGTCAGTCGGGTGTGCAGGAAAAAGATTATATCCATTCACAATAAACTGTGCAAACAGATCTACAGATACAGTTTCACTTTTTTTTTCTTTTTTTTTCCCCTACAGGTAAGCAGAATTTCAGTTATCCTGTTAAAATAAAAAAAGAAAACCAAATCAGCTGTGGCATTCACAGTCCTCCCATCTAAATTTAACATATTATTATGTGATTAGAAATACCCACACACTAACTGAAGGTTCAGATCCTCTCTCTTCTGCTATAGGGTTGAACCTCGGTTCAAGATTCCATGAAAATTGCAGTGTTGAGGTGTTGTATGTAGTGAGTTGCCTACAACCAGAAATATATACATGGCTGTGATCAATGGAGTGAAAACAACCACCCAGAAAAGGGCACTTAAATCCTGCATATGTGCAAATTTAACAGAGGAGCTGAATTTTTTGGCCTTGACTTTGGTTTCCATCTTCCACTGGGTTGCTATGGCACTAGGAATTCAGACATCCCAAGAAAGCACAGTGGCTTTCCCATTCTTCCTTGACTCACGTGGAGGGAAACAGAGAGAAACTGTAGTGGTAAACAAT
>VYZW01037901.1:0-36224 GCA_013401315.1 Balaeniceps rex
TTTTTTTTTTTCTTGTTAACGCGGCAGATTGTGGCCAACCATGATTATCCACAAAACTGGCTTCTTTCTTTTTCCTTCTCTTCCAAGCGAGCAGCTGGGAACTGAAATGAGGCAGCTCTGGGACTTGAGGAAAACAGTTGTTTCGATTAAGCCCCTTCCATCCTCAAGCCCTGTGGAAACTGGGCTGTTAGAAACAGCCAGAATTTCCATCCTGACTAACTGCACCAAAAGCTCCATGCCAGGGAGCTCCTAGTCATGAGCTACCACCTCAGGGAGTGGTCCACAGGCAAAGTGCAGCAGCAGTTCTCAAGGATCCCATCACTCCAGCCATGCCCCGGCAACACTAGCTACAGCAGCCGCTGCTGACCTGTTTCTGCCTAGATCCAGGGATTGGAACCGTCCAGAGCGGCTGTGCCAGTGTAGCCACACTGCAGCTGGGGCAAGTAACGGATTGGGAGCCAGCACAACTGGCCCCATAGCTCATAGTCAACCTCAGTGCTTATGTGACATGAGGACACGAGCAGCTTGGCCCATAACTAAGGCTTTTAGGTGTTACTGCAATACACAGTAACAGCACGAAGAATTTGGCTTGCTTCTCCCAAACTTAAAAATTGGTCTGGTTGAGTTTTCAGTCATGCGTACATGGAGCTGACCTGAAATTTAGTGTCATCTTCTCACTCAAATTCAGGACCTGACCGTTGCAGAGCATGGTTCTGCAATGTGTGCAGAATGGGGGAGAAATAATTTGCTTTTGCTTCATTTTCCACATAGATTAAAAACTTTGAGTAGCTAAATGGCTGTTTCCTGTACCATAGTTGAAAATGTCAGCGTGCTTTGGGCAGGGGCAAGGAGAGAGCGTCATAAGACTGTGTTTCTCTCTAACCCTTGTTATCCTCGTGACTCTGAAGATGCAGGCGGTGAGGATGCAGGTTTTCATAAAGCTGTGCTGAGCATTGCAGGAAGGTGGGTCTAAGTGATTGTGAACTTCCATGAATCTTTGTTGAGGCTTCCGAGGTTCTCTGAAACCACCTTTATAACAACTAAAGCAGAAGCCAGTGTCAGCGATGGTATTCTGATTTCTAAGTTGCCCAGAAATGGCAGATATGAGAGTTGATTTCATCTTGAGTACCAGCAGGGGGTCTTGGCTACTGGATCATGTTCATGCATGGGGCAGAGACCAAGGCTTTTTAGCCAAGACCAACCCAGGTGATCTTACACGTTTCCGGTAACAATAACACATTTGTGTCTGTGGAATCCAATCTGAAAAAAGAGATATACTTGCTGTGAGTCTCATTTTCATTACTTGTTGCTGGTGAGATAGAAATATGTCCTTATTTCAGCCCAGTCCAGCTTTCCCCGAGCAGCTGTGAGGAGGCAGCGAGTTTTCTACAAGCACGCTCTCCTCACTGGCAGCAGGGCATGGTTTGAGTCTTCGCGGAAAGCTGGTTGTTTTGTTCAGGTGCCTGAAATAAGTTTCAGAAGGAACCTCAGTACATGCATAAAAATCTGGCCCTTTATCCTGCAGCACTGGCCTCTCTGAAGAGTGTCCGTGTAGTTTCCTGTCTCTGCTTCCTTCCCTCGCTCTAACTTTTTGTTTTGTTTGGGGGGGGTGTGTGTGTCTTATTTTTTCCTGCAATGAGAATTATTCCATAGGGCTGGATCGTAGTCATGCATTACAGAGGCAAAGGAGGCTTTGAAAGGTGCTCGTCCCAGGCTGGAGCTCTCTGAAAATTGGCTGGATGCTTGGTGCCTGCTGGCTGTAGCCCCTTTCCTTTCACCTGTATCACAGCCTCTTCCTGCAGAGCAGACCAGATCCCAAGGAGAGCTTTTCCATGGCTCTGGTATTATGCAGGAATCTCCTTCCTTTTGTGCTGTGGCTGATTAAAATCTCTTACTAGCTTTACCTTCTGACTTCTGGCGCCAGTACTTTATGCAAAACCACTTCCTAATGAGAGCAGTTTAGGGCAAGTCAGCCATGGAAGTGTCACGTTGCCAATGGTGAGACCTCTGTGCTTCGTTAGATGCCTCTCAAACCATTCCTGGACAATGGGAATGGGACAGTGCGTTGCTAGCTGAGCTGGCAGCATATTTTGCCTCTTTCTCACAACACCGGCTGTTGTGCTGGGCAAAGCAGCAGGTCGCAGACTGCCTTACCTTCTGTGAAGCTGACTGGTCCTGCTGCCTGGCGTGGTTACTGGTGTTGCCCACGTGTTTCTTTGAATGACCTTCCTCTGGGCTGTGAGCGTGGTTTGTACTGGGAATACCCTGTCCTTGCTAGAAAACCAGCTCCTGGGGAAGTACGTCCTTGCTTAGGTGCGTTGGAGATGACGGAAGGGATGGTGTTGCCACGACCTTAGGGGTGTGCTGTGGGTAACCCTGGTGAGCAGCTCAGCCCCGCACAGCCGCTTGCTCACTCCCCCTCCATGGGGAGGATGGGGAGAGAAGTGAAAGGGTAAAAGTGAGAAAACTTGTGGATTGAGATAAAGACAATTCAACAGGTAAAGCAAAAGCTGTGTGTGCCAGCAAAGCAAAATAAGGAATTCATTCACTGCTTCCCATGGGCAGGCAGGTGTTCAGCCATTTCCAGGAAAGCAGGAACATTTACTTCATCATGCATAACTGTTTCTTGGGAAGACAGACACCGTAACTCCTCCTTTCCCTCAGTTTTTGTTGCTGAGCACAACATCATATGGTCTGGGATATCCCTTAGGTCAGTTGGGGTCAGCTGTCCCAGCTGTGTCCCCTCCCAGCTTCTTGTGTACCCAGAGCCTGCTCGCTGGCGGGGCAGCGTGAGAAATGGAGACAGCCTTCACGCTGTGTAAGCAATAGCTAAAACATCCCTGCCTTATTGGCACTGTTTTGGTCCCAAATCCAAAACATAGCACTGTACCAGCTACTATGGAGAAAATTAACTCTCTCCCAGCCAAAACCAGGACAGGGTGCAAGTGTGTTCATTTGCATGGAAGTGGTGAGGCCATACCATGCTACAGGTAGAAGAACGGTAAGACTCAGGAGGGGCTCTTCTGAGCCCGGCTGTGCACCAGAGGAGCTGGATGGATGGCAGCAGGGGCTGGTGTAGGGCTGGCACCCAGTTACTGGATGCTGGCACCCAGTTACTGGACACAGGCCAGTTACAGAGAGAGTAGAAATTGGGGCTTCCTTAACACTTGTGGGGGAATCCGAGAGGATGTGGCATACAGCCCCGGAAGGAGTGAAGGCTGTTGGTCATCTGTCTATCTCCAGGGAGTTCCCACCAGGCACCTTTAAACCCCCAGTTTGATCAGGAGGAGAGAATACCCAAACGTCCTGCAGTACTGGGTACCAGGGATGGAGGGGTCTTCGTGCTTCCAGCTGTGAAGGATGCCGGGGAAGGCTTTTCCCCCAACATCTCTGCTCTGTCGGTCATTCCCTTGCACACTGGGGCTGAATCAAAGAGAGCAAAACCTCACTGGGAGGTGATGCTCCCTTTTCACCACTTCAGCAAAGGTTTCTGCCGCTGCAGCAGCTCTTCCAGGTCAGGCTGTCACTTGCCTGACCGTGCCTGAGCTGTTGCAGGCTGCTTTTCAGCCCTAAGGAGCAGGATATCAGTTTTTTAATCATGAAGGGCTTTTCTTCTGTGTCTTGTCATAAATTGATACGATAGAGCAGCAACTGCCCCAAACACGCTGCTGCTATGCCTGGCTTTCTGTGCAGAGTTGTGCTCTGAAACAAAAGGGAGGGGAAAGCAAAGAAGCTAAAAGCTCTGGTTTGCTAGTGTAACACCGGATCGGCAAGAAAGCTGTGTTTCTGCCTGGTTTATTACCCAGTGCCATTTTTTATGTATGGATTCCTTTACAGTGGCTCAAATCTGGAGTTTGACATGGACACCTTTAAGTGTACATGCATGAATGTACACAAACCACGGAGAAGGTGATACGATAGCCTAGGTGCAGTAAGGATTGAATCAATATGAAATTGAGGTTGTTCCGGAAAACATAAGAATCAGGAATGGAAACTTTACCACCAGGAATGGAAACTTTACCACCGCACCCACTTTCAGACTTTGAACATCACTAAGAAGTTGAGAAATACCTTTGTGGCTCCAGTGGTGGTTGTCTCAAATGCAAATGTAGTAGATTAGAAGTGTCTCCTTATTTTAACTCCTTCCACCCTGAGAGAACTTTGCACCTGCCTCAGGGTAGATAGGGAGATTGAAAGAGACAGAGCAGGGGAGATGCGGGGCTGCCTCTGAGCTTCACTGGAGTGCGGGCAGCTGGGACTGGGCAAGGTTCTGGGTAGAAGCACTGCAAAAGTGTAGAGTGACTTTTAGGGATAGTCCTTTTTAATCCTTATTATTTAATCTGAGGTTCCTGTTCGTTGGTGGTAGGGGTCACTCTTGTGATCCCTTAGTGTTGTCACATCTTCTTGCAGCAGGGTAAGGTGGTCTGTGCAGGGTGAAGGGGAGAGGGTTGCTCTGCACCTAGGGAGGGTGCAGGGGTAACCAGAGCTGCTGCGCTGGGAGACCTGCGATGTTGTGCTTAGGGGGCTGCAGCTGGAGATTGCCTGGAAACTTGAAGTGTTAATATGCTGGTTTTGGCTGGGATAGAGTTGATTTTCTTTGTAGTACCTAGTATGGCGCTGTGTTTTGGATTTGTGCTGGAAACAGTGTTGATAACACAGGGATGGTTTAGTTCCTGCTGAGCAGTGCTTACACACAGTCAAGGCCTTTTCTGCTTCTCACCCCACCCCACCAGCGAGCAGGCTGGGGGGGCACAAGAAGTTGGGAGGGGACACAGCTGGGACAGCTGATCCCAACTGACCAAAGGGATATTCCACACCATGTGACATCATGCTCAGCATGTAAAGCTGGGGGAAGAAGAAGGAAGGGGGGAATGTTGGGAGTGATGGCATTTGTCTTCCCAAGTAACTGTTAGTGTGATGGAGCCCTGCTTTCCTGGAGATGGCTGAACACCTGCCTGAGGTGAATGAAGTACTGAATGAATTCCTTGTTTTGCCTTGCTTGCATGCACGGCTTTTGCTTTACCTATTAAACTGTCTTCATCTCAACCCACGAGTCTTCTCACTTTTACTGTTCTGATTCTCTTCCCCATCCCACTGCGGAAGAGTGAGCAAGCAGCTGTGTGGTGCTTAGTTGCTGGCTGGGGTTAAACCACGACAGTCCTTTTTGGTGTCTTAACGTGGGGCTCGAAGGGTTTGAGATAATGACAGGNGCTCTGCTGTGCCTGGGCTGGCAGATGGCCAGGGCATGGCTGCTGTTTCTGTGCTGCCATACTGGATGGGCTGGAAGTCCAGTGTGAACTTGAGTTGGAAGGACTGTGACCTGTGGATGAGACCACGCGGGAGCAGGACACCCCGAAGTGTCTGTGGCCGTGGATACGCCCGTGCCAGAGCAGGAATATCTTGAAGCGTCTGTGGCTGTGATCATGTCTGTGCCGTAGCAGGTATACCTCTGAGGGATTGTGGCCCAAGGATGGGATCACGCTGGAGAAGGTACACCTCAAAGCATCAAGTGGCTGTGCATGAGGTCATGTATGGAGCACCATAAAGCATGTGGCCATGGATAAGTCCATGAGAGAGCAGGTACACCCCTGGAGGGACTGCAGCCATGGGTAAGGCCGTGTTGGCGCAGGTTTACTTCTGAAGGGACTGTGGCTATGCGTAAGACCACACTGGAGCAGGTCTATCTCTAAAGGCATTGTGGCCCACGGAGAAGGCCATGCTGGAACAGGTGCACCTCAAAGTGACTGTGGCTGTGGACAAGTCTGCGCTGCAGCAGGTATACCCCTGGAGAGACTGTCACTCATGATCAGTACTAGCTTGTGCCTATTTTCTTTTCCAGGCACAGTTTGAGGTTAGTATTTGTGACCCTGAGGGCTAGAAATAGATTTTGTTTGTCAGGACAACCGCATGTCTACCCCAGTCATGTGTTCAGGGGGGAGGCAGGGGGATAGCTCCTACATCCTATTAGTTTCACAGTGAAATTGCAAAACTTTTGATCCTGCATCTGCATAAACTTGGCCCGTGCTGTACCTGCATCAGCTAAGAGCTGTTACGCGGGATCTGGCTTTTCCTCCACATCCACTGAACGTGCAACCCATGCCAAAGATTGGGGCTGCATAAACCCAGCCCAGGCTTTCCTTTGTTATACCACCCACAGCTAACGGGGTGCAAAGTAATAGTGCAATGTGTCTCCTCCTTGCAAGGACTAATGCACCACCCTTTTGCTTGCAGCCTGAATTTTACTTTTTCCTGCCACGCTGTTTTATGCAGGCAGCATCTGGTCAGGTTTCTGTTGCTTCAGTGCATTTTCTGGGTATTACTCAGGCAATTTATTTTGCCACAAAGGAGGGAGCGGGTTAGAGCAGGTTAGAGCCGTCCCACCTGGCCATGCAGGAACCAGCAACAAATAAAAGCTCCATAAATACAGTGTACGTTCTTCTGCCTCTTCCCTTCCTCCACACATATATCAGTTGCTTTTCCAGATTATTGAGAAAAGAATCTCTGTATTTCCTGGGCGTGAAATGTATTGGTTCTCCCTTTGCAAGCAACAAAGATAATTTTGCTGGCAGCGCTGCGGCTTGGCCCAAGGCTCTGCCGCTGGATGGCTGAACCCCAGGCTGACAGGAGCAGCGGAGGTACTGGCCTCAGCCCTGTGAGCGGGTGGCGGGTGCCTCCGGATTGCTCCAGTGGACTGGGACCCACCGGGGATGTGGGACCAGCCCAGGATGGAGCTGCCTGCAGGGCTGGGGCATGGGAAATGTGCACTGGCCCTTTCCCCACTTCTGCAATACTGGGCCTGGGAAATGGGGTCCCTTTGGGCTCTAGGACTCGAGGGGTCAGTATACATTTCAGCCTTCTCCATCAGCCGTTTCCCTGTGGCTGCCATCACCCCCCTTCAGCATCGTAACATCTGGCACAGTTGCCATTGCCCCCCGCGGTGGGTCTTGTCCTCCCCACGCACTCCCTGGGCTGTGCTAAGGGGGTGATAGGGTCCATCCCCTCCAGTCTTTAACAAATCAGGTGATGGTGGAAGGACAACCGAGGAGGGAGGGAGTGGAAGAAGTTTTGCCAGGCATTGTTCCCACCACAGCCTGATGCAGCAGCACTTGCTTTCTGCTCCAAGGCAGCTTGGCTCCATGGGCTGCGCTCGCTGCTGCGATACGCAGGGGGTTGGCAACGAGCCGCGTCCTTCCCCTGCGCTGGGGCTGTGGGACCTTTGCCACCGGTCGCCGGGCTCTCTGTGGCTGCTGGTGGCTGCAGTGGTGTCCGCACACCAGTGGCTTGAGCTCGTGGCCAGGAGTGTGGCTTCTGAGTGACCTTTCCCAGGTTAATCACAGCTTGCAAAACCCTCACCCCTCTCTCTGGGCTTATCAAATGCAACTTCGTTTGTTGTGACAGTTTCACTGGAGATAGGAGCTGCAGAGGGACTTCATTGCTACTGAAACGTGCAAACACCCAGAGGGGAGGGTGGCTGCAATGCACCTCAGCCCTTCAGACACCGCATTCCTCCCACCAAGATTTTGAGATTTCGCCTCTCTGGCCCCACTTCTGGAAGAGGACAAACAAGCCTGGCCCCTGGGCAGCATCCTTCTGTTGTCCCCTCCAAGGAGAGATGCCTGGGCGAGAGCGGAGGCTCCTCAGAGGGTTGGTAGCAAACCCTTGGTGGGGATTCCCCTCCGAGCCCGGCTGCCTGCCTCTTGCGGTTTTTGACAGGTTTGTAGGTTTTTCCCCTTTCTCTTAGCCCTGTTCCCTAGCCTGGATCTGGGTTTGATGTGGGTCCACGGGCTCCACGGGTGTAAATCAGTGCAGCTTCGGCAACATCAGTGACCCTGTGATGCTGCCTGGGGTGTGAGGGTCAGCCCCTTCATTTCGCTGAGAGCTGCAATGAAGATGACTCCCCCAGGATACACACACATTTGACCCCCCAGGATACACACACATTTCTGCCTCTGCTGCAGAAGAGTTTGTGACTGTTTTTTCAGGTAGTTTGGGTATTTTGGCAAACTAAACAGAAAATCACAGGCAAAAAAAGCAGCGAGAGACAGGAAGGAAAGAGGCAGAAAATACTCGTGCAACCACATGCACAGGGGCTTCCTCTGGGTTTGTGCTGTCCCTGCTATGTCACCCATGCTCACAAGAGTTCACCTTTCTCTTTGTGTCCCTTGGGGTGTGCCCACCTCGCTGGAGAGGCTGTGACAGCTGAAAAGCACTGGTGTTAGGCTGTGGCAGGTGGGTAAGGCTCTTTCTGGGGTACACCCGAGCCCCACCCTCCCCTGCAACACCACGCATGGACTTGCCCAGGCTCCAGCACTTCACCCCAGGCTATGAGACACAAGCCCCCGGGGAGGGACACAAGTCCCCTCGCACAAGCAGGACCCGCAGCAGCGCAGGGGATGGTGCTGTCCCGCAGGCAGCGTGCCTCCAGCCCGCTCTCTGTGCAGCCCTGGCCCTGAGGAGCTCCTTCTGCAAACGGATTTTCCAGTGGCTTCTCCAATGGAGGATTTTGCAAGGTTTCCAGGCAAAGGGGTGGTTTGTATGGCAGTGCCCACGCCGCTGCCAGCCGGGAGCTGGGGAACAGAGGAGCCCCTTCTCTGCCCCCATCCCTGCGCAGCAGACAGAGCCCCGCTGTTGGTCAGGAAAGTTTGGTGAAGGCAGAAGGGAGGAAAAGGCTCCTGGCAGGTTTCATCTGTTGGAGCCAAGAACGGTCCTGTTAGGAGCTTGCGATCCTTTTTTTTCTTTTCAAATACATCTATTTATTTTCTTTTTTAGACTGCTGGCTGTTGCTCAAAGGGACCTGGGCTGTGAGTCCTTCCCAGCCAGTTGACCGCTTGCTTGTGCCTCATCCTGGCCCAGATCACGCCGGGAAGGGCTTCGGCTTCTCAGCCGTGAAAGCCGCTCTCTCAGCGAGGGCGCGGATGTCTCCCCTTGGCCAGGAGCCTGTGCCGGCAGCGGGCGCTGGGCGGGGGGGCTCGGCACGCCAGCGCTGGGAAGACTGGGGCAGTGTTTGGGGCCGAGGGCTGCTGAAAGGGCTCAGTGTGTGCTGAGCGTGAGTCACCCAGGAGAGCTGCTGCAGGAGGGGCCGGCGCCCCAGGAAAAGGCAGCGAAATGAATATCATTAGCGTGGAGTGGAGGCAGAAGGGCCCAAGGAAAGAGGGAGGCTGGCAGGCGGCGTTTCCAGGGGCAGAGGGGTTTGAGGGACCTGGGGGTGTGTGGGGTTAGGGATGGGAACAGGGAGGGACGGATCAGTCTGCCCCCCAGGTATGTCGCTTAATCTTCGCCTGGCTCCAGGTGTCAAACTGAAACAAAGCCTGGGGAAGGGCTGGGAGCATTGGAAAGCTTCGTGGGGTGCTCAAGGCAGGGAGCTGCCTTGTGTCACCCTTTGGTGCCCCAAGAGCCAGTTTGCAGGGCTGGTGCTCCACCCGGCTGGTGCAAAGCAGCCCTGGAGTCGCCGGTTTTCTTTGGCTGTAGTTCGGGCTCAGTTTGGCTGCGCGCTTCCCGGTCTGGCCGATACACACCCAGGAGGCTGCTGGGCTGTGCCAGCCCCTTATGCATCCGCAGCATCATCTCCCTGGTCGCCAGGGATGTCACCCGCTGTGGCAGGCCCAGGAAGTGGCTTGTGTCCCTCCTGGAGCAGGGGTCATTGCTGGTGGCTCAGTGCCAGCCCCTGAAGGGACCTTGGCTTCTTGGGGACATCCCAGCTAGGACCTCCGCATCCAGCTGCATGTGAGATGAGAAGCAGGGAGGGTTTTCTAGTTTAGCTTGAACACAAACACGCGTGGGAAGGCCTAGGTCCATCTCAAAAGCAAACAGCCCTGCTCATGGGGGTGCCGGCACCTGGAGAGGACCCCCCAACACGTCTGAAGGTTTGCCACGTCCTGCTGTATTCCAGAGGCATCATGTGCTCACATGAAACACCAGTGTGTGTGCAAGAGGAGAGAAGCGGCCCCTTGGGGTTCAGCTTGGCCCCATCCTCAAGCCCACAGCTGCTGGGGACAGCAGGAGGCTGGGACCGATGCAGAGAGGGTCTGTGCAGAAAGCGCTCCAGTGGTGGTTGATCAGGAGAGGCATCAGACACAGATATGCTTTTTTATGGGGTTGTAGGTGACTGAACTGCAAAGGAGTTGATCTTTGCTGGAAAGTCACGCTAAGGCATTTCCCTCTAGCACGAATAACCACAGCCCAAAACCACCGGGTCCCGCCAGCCGAGCAAGTGGGGAGGGTGGCTGATGGCCCTGAGCAGCCCAGCCACGTTCCTGTGCCTCCAGACCTACTGAAAACCACTCCAGAGGCTGGAATAAGCTTATTGGGTTACTGGCTGCCGTCCCAGGGCCAGTTCCTCCACCAGACCTCGGGTTCATTGATCCCTGCAGCCCCACAGCTGAACTCCATGGCCACATGCCAGGCGTTGGCACCATGAGCTGCTGGTGCCAGGGAGTGTCCCTGCCACCTTGCCCCGAGGACCGAAGGGCTTTCCAGCCTGCTCTTTCCACGCTGGCCAGCTTCGCCATCCTTCCCTACCTCTGCCTGACATTGGGCAGGCCTTCAAGGCTTTAGACCCACAGGAGTGACCTCTTAGGGTGGTGCTTTTCTGTCCTTCTGTCACCAGTGGCAGCAGTAGGATGGAGAAGTAAAACATTACAGGGAGCACAGCGTGATGATACAAATGGGCTGGAAGGACCCATGAGAACCATCAGTTTGTCCCTCCACCCTGCAGCAGGATCCAATTTCCCACGGTGAGGCAGGGATCAACCCAGCAGCGGTGTCTGGAGCCTCCCTGGACCAAGATGCTAGAAACGCCAGAGGCGTGGCAGTGCAGCAGAACCGTCAGCCCGACGGATGGCATGGGGCTGTAGCCACGCTTGCTGTGAATCAGAGAAGGAGCTGGATCCATGCATTAACTCACTGGCCATCTCAGCCCACAGCATGACTTCACCGTCGGGTGAACATCCCACCATGGAAACCAAACCTCAGGAATGCAGCTGGGTGTGCCGGCTCTCTTCTCCTCTCCCGAGGGCTCTTGTATGGCTAAAATACTCCCAGGCTAGCAAATTGCTGTTGCCAGCTCTCCCACCAGCTCCCTGAGCTGGGCTGGGGAGTGATGCCCATGCAAGGGTCATCCCCTGTGCCAGGCGGGTGCCTGCCCAGGGGTGATACCGCGGGTGCTGGGTGCTGCCCTCTCTTCTTGCACATGCAGAAACAGGGAGCTTTGCCATGGCCTTAATCCAGTAGCCCTAGCCAAGGAAGGGGGGAAATTCATAGCCACGTGCCCTCTTTCTCCCTCGCTCCATCTCTTGCTGGAGGCAGACCCACCAGTGGCTGTAGCAGAACCCAGATTTTGGCACGGGTGACGAGCAGCAACGGAGCGATGATTAACAGTGAGCAGAGCGTCAGGGCCAGGGATGTCTGAGTCGCCTCTGCCTCCCTCCTAAACTGATTTGGCCAAAAAAGGCTAACGTGAGCATTTCTGCGTCTGCCGGCCCGGGAGGGGGCCCGGCCGGAGCTCGGGGTCTCGGCAGGCACGCGCTGCACCAGGGCTGTATGTTTTTCCACTTGGGCTGGAGAGGGGCCGCGGGCAGGCAGCCGCCGGGCTCAGGTGACTCCTGAGCCGCCCTTTCCATCTGACTCATGAGAGATGTCGCGAGTGCTCTCCTGCCCGATGGAAAACACGGCGCCTTGCAGCTCGTGGCTCCTGGGTCTGTGCCAGGCCCCCAGGCAGCAGGGCTTCCCGGGCCTGCGAGCGCAGCGTGCCGGCCACCCGAGCCCAGCCCTTCCCAGGCTGGAGCTGGGAGAGCGGCTTCTGTGGGCTGGTGCCCAACCAGGGCTTCGCCTTCAGCCTGTGCCGGTGGCCAGCTTTGCAGGACGGTCAGGGTGGCAAGGCCGAGCAGGGCGGGTCCACGGTCCCTGCAGCAGGCAGGAGCATTGCTGCGGGCAGGACTGCCAGCTTCAGCGCTGGCGTGACATTGCTTTCCCAACCCTCCAACCTGGGAACTTCTCCCTCCTGGTTCCCTCTCCTCCACCTTTGCTCTTTGGAAAGGTCCAGGATGCGAGCGGTCCCCTCCTGCAGCAGGACGGGTCCTTCCCTTCCCCTCCCAGAGCCAAGCTCACCAACGCCTTCCTCCCTCCTTTCTGGGTCTGGACAGCACAAACGTGTCTCCCTTTGCAACCTCACGTTCCCATCCCTCTTGGCTTTTTCCATCCTGCCATCCTCACGGGCTTGTTGTCTTCAGTGCCTGGATGCCATCCTGCCACGGGTTACCGGGACAAACTCAGACCTTGGGGCTTTCTGCACAAGGCTGAAATGAGTGAGTAGAGAGGGGGAAACTGAGGCACGCTGGGGTAAGCACTTCTCGCGGCGGCACGCTAGGCTGGGAGACACAAGCTAGGGCCTCTGGCTCACTGTGTCCAACCACAAGGGTATTCACATCACGCCGCAGAGGCAGCCCCACAAGCTCTCTGCTCCCCCCGTGTCCACTGCCAGAGCCGCAACATTGGGCTTCCCCTGCTCCTTTGGGAAGGGAAATGTTTTCCCTTTCCCCTCCCTTCCCTGCTCGCCAGCATGAGTCCGGTTTCCCCTGTGCGCTGCCGCCAAGCGCCTCTGGAACCACTGGAAAATGCATAAAAGGCCTGGGCAAGGCTGCGGCGAGGGTTACTCACAGTCACAGCTGGATCCAGCTGCTGATTTAAAGCAACAGCACGGCCACAGTGGGCTCCCCAGGAGACCCTGGCGTCCCAGGGGTGCAAATCCCTCGGAGAGAGGAGGCAGCATCCCTGCCAGGCAGCATCCCCAAAGCTGGAGAGGAGCATTTTTGCTGGGGAAACTGAGGAAGGAGCAGCCCGAGGAGGCAAACCCTTGGGTGGATCCGACCCCAGAGTTTGCTCCCCCAGGCTTGCTGAGCCCTTTCCCCTGCTCTGCTCCTGCAGCTCCTGGCACAAAGGCTGGGGCAGCATTTCCCTGCTGGCCCCAGCTCCTGTCCCACTTGGGGATGCAGCTGCAACAGCATCACCTCCACCGACACCATGCCACCACCCTGTCCCCTGCCTTTCCCTGAGCTGGTGGCATTCAGGTCTCACCCCATCCTCCTAGTCCCCAACATTGCGGCTGTGGGGTGCGTGTCCCCCGCCCCGAGCACTGTGCTCTCGTGGGGTGTCCCAGAGGCACGTTGGGGCTGCAGAGGGCAACAGCGCCTTGCGAGGGGCTGGCCCGGCCATTGCCCTGCAAAGCAACTTCCCCTCCTCCCTCGTTTTTTGAAGAAATCATGCAAATCCCAGGGGGGTTCATTCCCAGCAGGGCAGCAAGCATTGCTTTCGGCCATGAGTCAAGGTGTTTCGGCAGCCTCTGGTCTTTCGGTGTGAGCTGCCAAGGCCAATGGAGCGGGAGTGAGCCCAGCTTTGGGAAGGCAGAAACCTCCTCCTGCCCCTGCCCGGGAGCCAGCACCGCCCCACTCTGGCAGAGGCACTGGGATGGAAACAGCCGTGGGGCCCTGAGGTTAATGTGTAAGTTAACCCCCCCATCTCCCACGCTCCAGGTCAGGTTTATGGCCCTGGTAACGATGGTCAAGCGGAGGCAGCTTTCTGGGGCAGTGGCTGTCTTTCCTGGCATCCCACGTCAGACCCAGCTGGTACATGACGTCTGCCCCAGTTGCCAAGATGGTGGCGTTCACTCAGCAATAAACCAGGGTAATAATTAGTTCTAATGACCCCGGGGCACTTTCACTGAGCAAGGGCTGGGACCGAGGCAGTGCCAGTCCCTGGTCATAGCCCCGAGCATCCCACGTGGGAGCAGCGGTGACAGGCGAGCCTCCTGGGGTTACTCTCTACCTCCCGGCACAGCCCAAGCAGCATCATGAAAAGTGCTTAGAAAATAAATGTGCAATGAGAAAGGAACGTTCCCTGTCCTATCGCATCCAGGCTGTTTGCCCGCAAGTACGTGTAAAGTCCTGACATGGAGGTGCAAGTCTGGCTCAGCTAAACGGAGACCTTGGTGGGACGCCGCAGCCTTGGCCTCCCTCTCACCCCGGGGTTCGTCACAGGTGAGCACCTTTAACAAAGAAAAACCTAAATGTGTGACCGCCCCGTGCTGCCCATTGTGGGTCAGGCTGAGCCCTTGGTCCCGCTCCAGGCACTCGGAGGTTTGGGGACAAGAAGGCTGGTTTGGGTGTCCCCGCAGGTCACGGGGCGACGAGACCTTGGCTTGTGTGGGAAACCCAGCCCAGGGGCTGCGGCACTGGCACAAGTGGCCAGGAGGTGTGAGAGTCACTGGGAGAAGTGATGAGACTTCTTTCTGTGTATGTATAATTTGCTGGAATGGAAAGAAATCAGAAAACACCACCAAAAAAAAACCCGTAGCAAAGAAACCAGGGCAGCTTTTCCCAGTGAAACAAAACCCAAACCGTCAGTGGGAAAACATTGGCTGGGTCAACCTGCCACACGCCTGTCTTCTGGGATTACACAAACTTCACAAAAAAAGCTCACTTCTTTCTTTGTACTTATTTTTTTTATAAAACATTTTAATTCAGGTCCACTTTGAAATGAAAAGAGGCTTCTTGAAACAAAAAAAGCACTGTGGTTTGCTTTGAGAACATCTAAATGAGCCACTTTGGCATTGCCCCAGTCCTCGCCCTTTCCCTTTGCCCCAAATGATGCCCTGTAGCCCTGTTAGATGCCAGCTCCAAAGCCTTGCGTCCCCACAGGTCGCTTGGCCCCATCTCCAGCGGTGACACCGGCAGGGATATGCTAGGGTGGGAGGCGAGCGTGTGGCACTACTACCGGCTGTCTCCAAATGGGTCCCGGGAGCCGGCTGCTGTCCGGAGGAAGCTGATGTCACCCCTTGGCTTGGGTGTCACCTGGGAAGATCCGTGCATTACCTTCCCCTTCTGCCTCTCCGTACGATGCAATGTTAATGTGCCCGAGCGTTATTTCTTGCAGGCCCACTGCCAGCTTTCATGGGACCCCAGCGGCTCGGTGTGCCTCGAAATGTCACCGGCGTTGCGCAAGGCGAAGGAGCTTGGCTTTCCCATGCCTGAGCAGCACCTGCCACCCAAGAGCCCTTCTCCAGACACCCACAGCTCTGCCAACAGTGCTAAACAGACACTCAGAGCCTCTAAATTTCAGTCTAATGGCTTAGACCTAAGAAATAAGGGTGCTGCAGCGAAGGAGGGGCAGGGCGACCGATCCAGCTGCTTTGCTGAAGGCAGGGGCAGGCAGGAACGGCAGGGATCTGCTGGTGGCTGGGTCTGCTCATGGCGAAGTGATGCTGCCCTCAGCTCCAGTTTTGGGCAAACAAAAAAATTCAGGTTTCGCTCTCAGCAGAGGATTGTGGCTGCTCAGGTAAAACCTGCTCTCACCAGGCGCTGGAAAAGAGGCAAGGAGAAGGTTTGTGGAGGAGGATTTTCGGAAAAAAAATGCTTTCAGTTTGGCTAAAAATGTTTTCAGTTTGGCTTTAGCCTTCCTGCTGCCTTTCTGCTTTCCCAGGGTGAATCTGAAGAGCATGAAAACTTGCGTTTGTCCTAAACTTTTCTATGCAATGATGAAACAAATGTAAAAAATGCTGCTTCATCTTAAGATTCAGCCTTGAAACAGGAGCTGGCGGTGCTAGGGGTGCCTAGGACAGTGTTTATCTCTGTCACTAGTAGGCCCAGACCTGACACAATTCGAGTCTTTAATGAACGTCAGAGGTAAAGCTTTGCACAGCCATCCCGCCCCAGGTCTGCAGTGCTCTCCCACCGCGGGACGTGCATCTCTCCTGCACAGGAGGAGGTGGGAGCGGGGTCTGCTGGCACAGAGGGGGTTATTTGAGCCGAAACCCTGCGCAGCAGCACAGGAGTATCCGGGAAGTCCACGCGCTCGCAGCCCTGCAGCTTTGCTGCACGGAAGCAGCTGTCAGAGAGGCAGGAGCCTGGAAGCCTGGCTGGCAGAGCTCCCTGCCGCAGGCTGCCAGGAGCCCTCCTCGCCCTGCAGCAGCGCCACTTCCATGCCAGAGCAGCACGGCCCCTGGGCACGCTGCGCTGCAGCCAGCCCTGGGCTTGCCGGCTGGACATGCTGATGATGGGGGATCCAGAGAGCCCTGGCAGCGTGTTGCACACCCACAGCAGCTGGGCATCCCCTGCGGCAGAAGCAGCCGCTCCAGAGCTGTGTTTTGGGTTTTACTCCAGCTCCCCATGGCAGGGATGCTGCTGTCCCTATCACGGTCCCAGGGCACATCGCAAGGAGGAGATGGTGACTGCTCTTTTGGGGCTTTGCTGTTTGCATCCCTTTGTGCCTGTTTGTGAAGGGGGGGGTCTCCAGTGGGGTCCCCCTCCACCATGAGCCCCTCTGTGCAGAGTGGGGTGAATTCCCAGCCATGGGCTGGCGTGCACCCACCATCCCTGTGCTACAGGGATGAGATGAGTCCTTCTTGCATCCCACTCTGGTCAAGCTGATGCTCAGTGTGGATCTTTAAGGTTCCCCTGACACCCTTTCTCTGTGCATGTCACAACCATGACTTTCCTGTGCCATGAGTTCAGCAGATACCAATTTTCCTGTGGGCAGTGGGAACAGACTAAAAAGAAATCAGAGAAGGTGCGTAGGGACCTTTGGTGGTGATAAGGTTGTGGGGTGCTGCAGAGCTGGTGCAACCTGTTTGGGCAATGTTTCCTGGGGAGCTTTCACAGCCCCCGGGACGTGGAGCTGCAGGGCATCTGCTGAGCTGCTGTGGTGGGAAAGCAATAAGCCGAGATAAGGAGAGAGAAGCGAGTCTGGAGAAAGCAATGCGATTTTCCTCCCCAAACTGAGCTGGACTTGGGGGTTTCGTGGAGCAGGACCAAATGCTATTTGAGTAGCAGAGGTTGCATGGGTCCCACCACGTGTCCAGCCTCAGAACAGAAGAGCCTTTCCCATGACAACTGCAGTGTATCTGGGGGGTTGTGAGAGCTGTGGGAGACCCTGAGCCTCAGCACTCGTGCAAAATGCAGATGGGCTGCGGGGAAGGGGACTGGGATATCTCTGCTGGGCAGGAAAGGAAGCATCCCAAAGGATTTCCTGCAGGCTTCCCAGCCTGGTTTTGTGGTTGATACAAGTGTCTGGTGGGGATGGGAGGATGACAAAAAGGGGGGCCATCAGAAATGATGGGGGCTGATTTTCATGGCTGAAAAAGCCCCTCAACTGAAATGCTACATTTAAGAGGAAGAGAAGGTCTTAAATCTGCTTCTCAATGGGCAATGGGATGTCCCATGTTGATACAGCTGCAGCAGGGATGCTGGAGAAACACTGCTCCGAACCAGGGCTGAAGGAGGAGTTTGGAAGGACGCCTCACCTGCCTGTGGTGCTGGTGAAAATTTGACCTATGAGACAAGGTCCTGGCATGCTGGGCAGGCACCTTCCTGCTGCAGTAACCCTTCCCCTTGACTCCCTGCACCCCCAGGTGAGGTGTGGATCCCAGGATGTGTGTGGATCCTGGACAGAGCGTGTGTGCCTGGTGGGGTGAGAGTCCTGGGCAGAGTGTTGGTCGTGATGAGGTGTGGAGCCTGAGTGAGATGTGGGTCCTGGGAGAAATGTGGGTCCCATGAGAGGTGGGGGTCCTGGGTAAGGCGTGGGTCCCAGGAGAGGTGTGGCTCCACTGCTCCAGGGATCCCAAACCATGCTGTGCCCCCGAACACAGAGGCAAAGCTGGGATCTCAGTGTCCCTGTGAGAAACTGGGGTTGGGCCCCAGCTCCCTTTTGGGGTTCATCCCAAAGTGGCCTGCCCATGTTGGGGGGCAGAAAAGACCCATATTCCTTTTCCAGAGATCAAATCCCAGCTGCCAAAAGCACCTCTCCTGGTGAGCACTGGGATCCCCTTCCCAAAACTGGAATCCTTTGCAGTTAACAGCTATGGGGCAGGGCTAACGCACCCCAGAGGGGGCACCGTGCCCGGGGTGCAGAAGACCCTGAGGGGTGCTGGGGTGGGATCCCCTGTCTGCTGATGGGTGGGTGTCCCGCCAGCAGCGTGCCGCGGGGAGGGTCCCTAGGGGGAGGTGTGGGGTGTCACCCTTAAAGCCCCGCGTCCCCTTCCCCTGCCAGCACTGGGGGTCGTGCTGGTGCGGCTGGGGAGGGGCGGCGGGGCAGGGCAAGAGTTAACCTACCTGCTCTGCCATCCCTCTTGGCTCCACCTCGGAAAGCGAGGGGAGGGAAAAGGGAAAAAGTAGGGGGGAAAAAAGAAGAGGAGGAGGAAGAGGGCAGAGAGAAGCGCCCGGACCGCGGGCAGCCCCGGCCAGCAGCGGAGCGGCCGCCCCGTCCCACTCCCAGCATGTTCCAGTGGTGAGTGCCGGCCGGGGAGCGGGGAGCCCCTGCCCCGCTCCCTCCCCGATCCAGCACCGCCTGAGAGCCGGTGTCCCCTGCCCTCCGCTCCCGCCGCCCGGCACCGCCGTCCCGCCGCTGCGCCCTGCCCGGAGCCTGGGGGGCTGCGATGTGCCCTCCCTACCAGGTCCCTCCCGAGGGGTGCCCCTGTCCCCTCCCCACCGGCTCCTTCCCGAGGGGCTCACCGTCCTCTCCCCGCCGGGTCCCTCCCGAGGGGTGCCCCTGTCCCCTCCCCGCCGGGTCCCTCCCGAGGGGTGCCCCTGTCCCCTCCCCGCCGGGTCCCTCCCGAGGGGTGTCCCGGGAGCGGCTGGCTGGTTAAGGGGCAACTTGGGCGGGGAGACTGCGGGTGAGTGAAGCCGTGAAAAGCCGAAAATCGGGACTCAGTAGTTGGGTCTGACTATTAAGCAGGTATTATTTATTGCAGCGCTGCGCGCGCAGGGGATCGCTCCTCCTAATGTGAGTGCCAAATAGGGTTAATTGCATAGCTTAGATACAATTTATACGTATATATTCGTTAGGTCTCCGAGAAATTATCTACATAATCATTATTTTTCCGGGAACTCATTATAATATGCTACTGTCCTTTGCGCGTGCCTGTTGGCGCCTCTGGGTGGTCGTCAGGGGTCTCTGGATGAAGGATGTGCTCTTCCTCACTGTGTCCACTTGTTGACCTTTACTTTTGCACAGACTCAGTTCTGAGATCAAGTATATTATGTCTTTTAAGGATGGTCTGTTCACAGGTATCATGGGGAAGGGACAAAGGACGGCGCCTGTCCCTTGTCCATCTGTCCCCGTCCCGGGAGCGAAGCTCCCCCCCGCCGCCCCGGCTCTACAGAGAGCTCCCAGGCGGGGTCCTCCCCCATCACCTCCGAGCCGGGGGACCCCGCGGAAGGGTTTCTGGAGTGTCCGCTCCCAGCGCAAACCTTGCCCCATCCCGTGGCACAGGAGCTCCGGCACGGCGGCACGGCGGGAGCCGGGCCGGGGGCACCGGGCAGGGGCTGGCGGTCAGTACCCCCACCTTCCCTGGCAATGCCTTTCCCAGCCCTTCCCTGCAAAGAGCTGGTTTGTGTGGCGAGACCGGGAAGAGCAGGGCCGTGGGGGCAGCCAGACCTGCCCCATGGGGTCCCTGTCCCACGGCAGGGGGACCCCAGGACCCCTGGGGGCAGATGCCCATGGAGGGGGAAACATCCAGGGTTTCACCTCTTGCCTCTTTCCCAGCCCTGTGTTCTTACCACCTTGTATTTAAAACAGACGTCCTTTATACGAAGGGAACGTGTCTCTGGACACCCCGGCACTGGGGACAACCATTGTGAGCTGGGGCCCCACTTGGCGCTTGCACCCAGCCAGCACGGGCTGCTTTTGGAGATATTTGGGTGCTTTCTGCTCCTAGACAAGACACCCTCTCCCAAGCCCTTGGCACCGCCAACAGAAAGGGCTCTATACTGGCGATGCCTCCACCGGTTCAGTGACTGGGTCTAATTGAGGGGCCAGAAAAATCCAAATAAATAGATAGTCCTGGCTGATCAAAGAGGTTTTCATGTGGATCAAAAGTGGCTGTGTGCCTCTCCGGGGACGGAGAGCCCCAGTCTCCTGGGGCCTCGCCTGCCCCACAGCATCACCACCTGAAAGGGAAAGTGCCCACCTCTAATTTGGGGGTTTATATTTAACCACCCGGGGCACAGCCGGCGGTGGCGTGGTCATCTCACAGGGAGGCTTTTCAGCTTTTCCTGGTGGAGAAAAGGGAGGAGGAGGAGCAGGTTGGGACCCTTTCAAAGCTCTCTCAATGGCACCAACACCAGCGGTTGGGGCAGCCAGTCCTGGTTGGCGCTGGTGGGAGCCCAGCCTGGATGGGGCACGGGTTGCTGCTGTCCCCGGGTTGCTGCTGTCCCTGGGCCCCACAGTGCCGGGTGCCCCAGGCTTTTGGCGATGCTGCTGGGGACAGGCTGGGGGTTGTGCCCCAGAGCAGGGTGCTGGAGCTCAGCAGGGTGATCTCTCTGTGATGGCAGTGAACCTGAAGTACCTCCCTCATCTCCTGCAAAGCGGTGGTTCTTGGGGTCTCCAGAGAGCAGGACCTGGTTTCTCCCCTCAAAGTACTTTCCAGCTGAGGAGACCACAGAGCAGAAAGACTCGAGATCAGAAAAGATGCACACATGATTGCCACTCTTGTCCCCACAAATCCTTAGTTTGATGTGGGACTCGCCTGCAGTTGTGGCTCAGGGTCCCCCCCACTCCCCATTGCTTTTCTGCCAGTGGAGGGACAGGGTTTCTGCAGGGCAGAAGGCGGCCACGGGGCTCCCGGCTCCTGCTGGACCTGGTGGTGCCCCGGTGGTTTGCAGAGACAGACCTATAGCAAAAATCCCAAATAGGTTTTTGTAACAAAGCAAAAATTGCACATTGCACTGGTGAGAACTGGGAAACAGTGTCCGCTGAAGGAAGGAGGAATTAAGTTTCTGCGCTGTTGTGCAACATCTCACCGGTACACCTAGATGTACCCAGGCTACCCAACCCTCCACCTCTTACTAAAAGATGGAGCTCTCCCCTCGCCCCCAGGGCAGTGTCTGCTGCCTGGGCTGAAATAAAAAGCAGTGACCCAAGAAGGGTAACGGGGGTAAGAGGCTCCATGCAGCTCCTGGTCTGTGGCCGGCAGAGCCTGCCAAGGGTGGGACCCGTCCGTGCCAGTTAGCAACAGCCCTACCTATGCAAATTTTTTAAAAGTTATATCAGTAATTCCCTGCCCATGGCTTCTGGGGAACCTTTGCTGTCCTTCAGGCCAGATGTGTTATCACGTGTCACCTTTGGGGTGGTGGGGAGTGCAAGGATGGGATGGGAAGGGGTGGGAGCAAGGCTGGGGTGTCAGGATGGGACCAGTGCAATTGGGGTTACTATACAGGGGTGACCGGCTTTATTTCTGCTGCAGTGCCAGGTATTGATGAGAGGTTTTAAACACTGCTTGGCTGTGCAGGGCTTAAAAGTTGCCACTGTATCAGACCAAAGGGTTTCTAAGAACAACCTCAGAGCTGTGTGGCCAGGGCTGGAGAGGGTTAAGGGAATGGTGAGATCTAATCAGAACTGCTCCCTCATCAGTCGCAGATGAGTGGCCACATATAAAACCAGACAGGGAATATCTATCCATTTACCCGTAATTACTTATTTCCACGCTCACTCTCACAGTCCATGCTAGCGATCACAGTTTTCCCACGTAAACGCAGGGCTGAAAAGTTCTTTGTACTTGAGTGTGAAGATGGAGACAGGAGCTCCCGAAAACTCCTGTTTCCCGTTTGGGGCTCCTGCATTTCAGGGTGGCCCAAGTCCCCAAGTGCAATGCTGTCCCCTGCCCTGGGGAGCCTGAAGGGCACTGGGGTGTCCCACCTAGCAGGTGCTTTGCTGCAGCCTGTGCCCCACAGCCCCAGCAGCTTCCTGGCAGCGCTGATCACAATCTATCCCCAAGGGCCAGGATTGTTTCAAGGCTTTTTTTTTTTTGAATCTGGAATTACTTGGGTTAAATGTTTCAGATTTCAGCCCCAATCTCCTTCTCTGGAGTATCCCAAAGTGAAGGTGCCCTCTGCCTGGTAGAGATGATCTTGGCTCTTTCTGGCTCTAACAGGGAGCGGGAGGCCAAGGGGCAGCACCTGGGCTGGGACGTGCTTCTGTCACCAAGAGGACAGGCTCAGGGAAGCCGTGAGACCGGTGTCACATCCATCTCCTTCAGCTCCCCAGATGAGGTCCTCTTCACCCACCGGCAGGGGAAGGGGCTCCGGGGGCCACCGAGCACCTCACGTGTCCCCTCCGCATGGGAGCAGCCAAAGATGGGGCTGCCCTTGGGAAGCCATCGGGACCCTGGTGGTCATGTGGAGCCCAGCTGCCACCCTGTGCCCAGTGCTCATTTGCACGGCGAGATAGCCTGAGGCAGCTGGAGCAAGCAGGACTGAGGCGGGAAGAAATCGGTGCAGATGTGCCAGCTGTGGAGGGGAGCCGGGCGCTCAGGGACAACATGGTGCAGATGGGCAGAGTGGGCAGTTCCTCTGCTCTGAGGCAGCAGAGCGAGAAACAGACCTTTAACTGTGTGGAAGAGCAGGTTGGGGGGGTATTTGGTGCATCAGTAATCTCTGGGTGCAGCCTTCCCGCTGTCCCAAGGACCGCAGGAGGGTCCTTCTCAAGCCCCCGGTGAGCTCCAGGGTTTGTCCCGTGATCCAGCAGCTTCCCTGGACAATGGGTCTGCAGCAGGGGGTGGGATGGCCCTGCAAGCCGCTGGGTTTGATCTACCACCCTCAATCCCCCAGTCCCCTGCACACCCTGGACGTGCAGATACCTGGTTTGCTGCAGGCTGGGAAAATCTGCTCCCAAACTTGAGATCTGCAGTGGTGCAAATCCCCAGCGGTGCATCCGCTGTCCTTATCAGAGCCACCCTACAAGCAGGATGCAGGTGGGAAGAGCACGCGTGGAGGTGTCCCACAGCCCTTCTCACAATGCTGCCGCCTGTCAAAAGGTGATGGGACACAGATTATGAGCATCCCGTGACCTCTCCAGGAGGTTCTTTTGCAGACAAGCTTCTCGCAGCCTGCAGATTCCTCTCCTTAACCCCTGCCTCTCGTCCCTTTAGGAAGAAGACCATCTACAAAACGGTTTGCCTCTCCTTCTTGCTGGTGATCACAGTGACAGTGCTGCAACGGGGAATGGCCCCCAGCCAGTTCATGCAGGGCCAGCAGCAGAAAGAGCTGCCCCCTGCGGAGCCACTGAAAATGCAGAAGAGAAACAACGCCTTCTCCATTACGACCACTTTCTGGAAGAGCAAGAAAGAGAAAGCTCCTGTGAAGGAGGAAGAGGAGAGTGTGACGGCAAAGCAAGTGAGATCCTGGGACGTCACCACTACCAACTGCTCAGCCAACCAGAACTTCAGCAAGGTGGACTGGTTCAAAGGACTGGAGCCCAACTTCCAGCAGTTCCTGCTCTATCGGCACTGCCGCTACTTCCCCATGCTGATCAACCACCCGGAGAAATGCAGCGGGGACGTCTACCTGCTCATCGTGGTCAAGTCTATCATCACACAGCATGACCGCCGTGAGGCCATCCGGAGGACCTGGGGCCAGGAGAAGGAGGTAGATGGCAAGAGGATCAGGACGCTGTTCTTGCTGGGCACGGCCTCCAAGGAGGAGGAGAGAGCCAACTACCAGAAACTGCTGGATTACGAAAACCACATCTATGGGGACATCTTGCAGTGGGATTTCCTGGACAGTTTCTTCAACCTCACCCTCAAAGAGGTCCATTTCCTGAAGTGGCTGAACATCTACTGCGACAATGTCCGCTTCATCTTCAAAGGTGACGACGATGTGTTTGTGAGTCCCAGCAACATCCTGGAGTTCCTGGAGGACAAGAAGGAGGGAGAGGACCTCTTCGTGGGGGATGTCCTCTACAAGGCCAAGCCAATCCGGAAGAAGGAGAACAAGTACTACATCCCCAGCGCCCTCTACAACAAAAGCAACTACCCACCCTATGCAGGGGGTGGGGGCTTCCTCATGGATGGGCCCCTGGCCAAGAAGCTGCACAAGACCTCGGAGACACTGGAGCTCTACCCCATTGACGACGTCTTCCTAGGGATGTGCTTGGAGGTCCTTAAAGTATCACCTGTTGGGCATGAGGGCTTCAAAACTTTTGGCATTGTGAAGAACAAGAACAGCAAGATGAACAAGGAGCCATGTTTTTTCCGGGGTATGTTGGTGGTTCATAAACTGCTGCCTCCAGAGTTGCTCCAAATGTGGGACTTGGTCCATAGTAACTTGACATGCTCGAGAAAACTCAACGTCCTTTAGCTCAGTCTCTCTGGAGAACTGGGCCTGGAGGGGCCGGGACAGCCGATGCCTGCTCCAGGATGGGGTGAGCCTCTGCTGGTGACACACCAGTCTTTTGGGGACATCTCCCTCCGGGGCGAGGAGGGCAGAGACACTGCACTCGCAGGCAGGGTTTGCGATAGTGTTTGTTCCTGTACTGTAATACGGTTCACTTATCTCCAGCTGGGTTGGGGGTTGCTGTAAAAGAAGAGAGGGAAAAAAAAAAAACAACACAACAAATCTAGCACGAAATGAAGAGGGAGGGAGAGAGGGCAGAGGGGTTTGTGCTCTGCTTTAGGTACCACCTGCACCGGAGCTTGATGAACAGCGGGGTGAGGTGAGGCAGGAAGGCACGTGGCACAGGCATTTTTTGGAGATGTTCAGGGTCTGGCTATCCAGGGAAGCCACTCCAAGGGAGTTGAGCAGTTTACAGGTGCGTTAGTCCCCCATGACTCAGAAGTCAAGGGGATTTTATTTGTTATCTCAAATGTCTCCTCCATGCAAGGTTTTAGTGACATTGACCCTGTGTGCATTGGCTTCACCCCCGCCAAAGTCCTCTCTGTGTCCCCACCACAGCTGGGGAAAGGGACTCTCCTCCAAGGCCAGACCTCACCAGCTCTGAGCCCCCGTTAGGTTTTAGCCAGGCAGGTGGGGAATTGGGGTCTTTGTCCCTGATAGAGGGTACGAGATGACGGTGGCTCCCAGCACCAGCCCGGGCTGTGCTTGTCTCCCCAGCCCCTCTGCCAGCCTTGCTGTGCGTGCACTTGGAAGAATGCACCCAGCCAGAATTCCTCAGGGATTTGTTCCTCCTGGCAGGAAAGGGAAGGGACGAGGCAAGCTGTCCTTGCCCATGGCCAAGGAAGCAGCAGAGAAACCCAGTTGGCCCTGGCTAGAGCTGCCCAGGGGCTTACCACACCTGGGACCCCGGCTCGGATGCAGGAGTCCCCTGGGGCTTGCTGCAAGGAGACCCTCTCCTTGCAGCACGACTGCCCTGGTAGGGTTGCCTTGGAGGGGGACAACAGCCCCCAAAGACCCCATGTGTGCCCGCTTCGGGTTCAGCCCTGGTTTTGCAGCAAGCGCGATGCTCCAGGGCAGGTTGGAGAGCATTGGTCCCACCCCGGCACACGGAGCAGGGTCCAAGGGGACAAGGTGAAGGAGGGCTGGTGTCTTGCATGTCTGCTCCTCTCAGGGTTATTGCAGTGTTTATTCTACAGGATGAGGCCAAGAGCACAACAGAGAGTGGTATTACAAGACACGGCCCTTTATCTTCAGGCTGAAAGGGCCACTGGAGCTGTTGAGGGGCCGTGATGGAAACCCCCAACACAGCGAGACACGTGGCCATGCATGGAGCCATGGATGCTCTCCAGCCACCAACTGCAGGCACAAGCAAAGCCACAGAACTGTGCAAAGCCACACGCGTGCACGGACACTGCCGTGCCAGCTCCCAGGCACCAGGCTCTGCACACGCAGGTGTCCCCGTGTGCACAGCTTGCATGCCCAGGTGTCCCTGCGCACGGGTGGACACCCACAGCCACATCCACGGCCCTGACCACGCACAGCGAAACACAGGCACATGTGCACGCTCGCTCTCTCTCCCCCTTTCTGGTGCCAGACATTGAAAGGAAAATATTTCGACTACCTCAAAGGTCCCCCTGTGCAGTGCCTTTTTTTTTTTTCTTTCCTTTTCTTAATGTGTTTTGGAAACAGGCCTGTTTCATTTACTCCAAGTCTGTATGTTCCCCAGGTTAGAAAACAAACAAAAAAAGGGCATAAACCAGCCAAAAAAGGCACCCTCCTGCCAAGCCACACCATTTCTCGGCAAATGCCCCTCGTCTGCTCAGACAAGCTGCAGATTTGAGGAGGAGGAAGAGCCCATTGCTGCCCCGGGCTCGGCTGTTGCTACTGGGGCTGGTGGCGATACTGTGAAATTTGATTTTCAATGCACCTAGCAGCACCATGTCCCTGGGGCAAGTGCTGGCAGCGCAGGGCAGAGCCCCGAGGGCATTTTCGCTGCCTGCTGGGCTTAGGCAGCACACAACGCTCCTTCGCTTTCCCGTCCCCTCCCTCCTTCCAACGGGAGCGAGTTCAGAAATACTTTCCAAGATGACACCTCCGTAATTTATGGCAGGTACAGTACATTAGGGTTCTGTGATTCTGTGATATTTATCCTATATGCAGGGAACAGCTCTTGCTCTCTGTAGCAATGCGTATGGTGAGCCAGGGCTGCATTGCAGAAATCTGTGTTGCTCTTCACCTGGTGGGACCTGTAAAGAGAAACCTTGTAGATTTGGTGAATATTCTAGTTTCTAAATAAAGATTAAAAGAAGGAGAAGAAAAAAAACCCAAGCCCTCACCTCGCGTCACTGCTCGTGGGTTTCTGCTGGCCAAGACAACCTGGCTGTTTGGGAACGAAACCTGGTAATGGGCTACAGTGGCAAAACCACTGCTTGGAACGGGTATTTGGGAATGTAGCTGCCCTGCTCTGGCTTGGCACAGCTTCCTGGCATGGTGCTTAACAAGGGCCAGCGGCTATTTTCTCTCTTCCATGCGCTCCTCCAGCTGCATTTCAAACCCAGCTAAACTTCAGATCATCCTGGTGCCCTGCAGCGAGGAGCTCCTCCCCTCCACCTCCGTGGAAAAAGGCACTTGGGCAGGTTTGGAAACTTACCTGTTTTGTCGAACATCCTCTTCTCCTCATGCTGAAGGAGCTCTCCACCTTGCTGTCCCTGTCACCCTCTCCATGGCAGGGCCTTGCTCACTCCCTTTTCTTCCCCAGCTGAAGCACGACCGCTGTAGCACAATGGGATACACATGCCATGGGTCAGCACTGACCCCAGAGCAGAGCAAGCCATGACTGCAGGGACAAACCTGAATCAGGTTTGAATCTGGCTGAGGTGAAGAGGAGGAAAGCCATGCAGGAGCCTGTGGGTCTCGCTTTGGTGTTTGGGTACTGGGGGATCAGTTTCCGGGGCTGGCACCCGGCTTGGCCACTTGGCATGGTGACGAGGAACAGAGAGGCCAGTGATGGGGACCAGCCCATGCTGGAATTGGCAGGCTGCTGGGCCACCTGCCACCAGGGCCAGCTTCCCTGTGGAACCCAGGATTTCACAGGTGGCACAAAAGGAAAATGGCGAGTGGCTGCACTTGTGAATGCTCTTGCCCTTTCCTTCTCTGGTGCGACCCAGGACTGCCTCCTCCTGCTGTGGGACTCCTTCCCAGGGTTCCAGCGAATGCTCCAGCCAGGGATCCAGGGTCCCACAGTAAGAACAGGGCCCATGTTCCAGTGTGAAAGTGGGGGCCCCATGGGGCAGGGATGGGGTTGACTGCAGGATGAGGAAGCGAGTTACAGCAGGGATGCTCCCTTTGCTCAGTCTCCTTCAGGCGTAAGCGGCGGAGGTCTCCAAGCTCTGCCCGCTCCTCGCAGGACATGAACCCGCCCCAAGGCGGGTGAGGACCGCGCGGGGTCCCGGTCTCCGCGCCGGCGCGCGGGCGGGTGCTGCCCCCTGGCGGCCGGCCCCGCCGCCGCCCTCCGACCATTTGCCGCCGGGCTCGGGCGCCGGCTCTAAAATGGCTGATGGCTGCCCAAAGGGCTGGGGAAGGAGCCCTTGCGGAATGGATGGGGGGGAAACGACCCTCCTCCGGCCTCGAGCAGAGGCAGCACCCTCAAGCCAAAAGCAACCACTCCCCCCCCGGCTTAATATAAAACATTTTATCTGTACAGAAACCCTTTTTTTCCCCCCTCCAGGGACTGTACAGGAGAAATGCATATGCAGAAAGAGACAACCCCACCAGCTTTTGAAGGGCTGCAAGGCCTTTGCGTGGCAATAAAAAAGTTCTCAGTGTTGCTACAATACGCAAGGAGGGCGTAGCCAGAGCTGAGGCTTAAGGTCATTGCCCGTGACCTGGAAAGCAAATAGACAGGCTGGCAGAGGACCTTTTGGCAGGACAGAGGCAGTTGACATTCGAGTCTGCAGGTACCTGTGCCCAGGGGAGGGTTGAACTGACAGCTACACAGCCCCGCAGCCAATACTGCCAGGAGTTAAACCAAAACATCAGCTGCCCCCGTGGTTTCCATGTCCCCGTGCTTTCTGCTGCTTTCTGCACCCACGTGCCGCAGTCACTCAAGAGCAGCATTGTCCCCAACAGCTGCCACTGCAGGACTCCAGCCAAGAGCCCAGCTGGAAAAAGAGGCCAGTAACTACCACCGAGGGACTGGGCCAGCACCTGGAACCTTCATCCCCACGCCAGTGGAAGCACTCACCCTTACCAAGCTTGAGAGGAAGATCAGGAGGCATGCGTTTGGTCAAGGTGGCAAGCACAGTTACTTCCCCTGATGCCATGTTTCAATACCGCTGCTTCACACTTAGGGACAAGTCAAGAGACAAAAGGCAATGTCTGTAAGAGTGCAATGGAGGTGCAGAGCCTTAGTACCAGATCCAATTTACTCATTTGTTTAAAAAAAGTAAACCAGCAATTGGCTAGCATACAACATTACACACCTCTTCAGTTATAAAAAAAAAAGTATAGTTGTAGGCACAGGGCTTACCTCAGCCATCATACTCCTCTCCCCTGTCCCTTCCTGCAAGCACTCTAAGCATAGCACACATGCTGTTGGGAGCCAACGTAGGCTAGAGCAGAAGCAGGACACTAGCTGCTGCCTGTGTCATTAATGACCTTAGGAGAGAGAAGGCTCACAACAGACCATTTCTCACAGCCCTGCTTCATTTAGCGGCACAGAAGTAACACGAACCAGTTTAGGTCCTTTAATCTGTCCAAGACAGGGTGCTGAAGCACAATCATAAAACATTCTGCATTTTTACAGCAAAAATGCTACAGAAGTTTCTAGGAAAAAAAAAATATTTTTGTACATGGGTAAAACATTATAAATTCAAGACAACTCACAGACAAGGGCTAAACTCCCACATCTATCGCCCATTTTTTAAAAAGTTCACTTGAATAGGCAAGCAGTCAAAATGGCTTGCTCTCTCTTCCTTGAAATGAAAACTGCATCTTCCAAGTGGCTCACAGTACTGCTTCGCATCTTGGAATGTCCTCCGAAGGCTCCGCCAAGATAAAAGGAGAATAAAAACCCCCGGAGTCCTTTCAGATAGTCTCAGAGAGCAGAAGAATGGAAAGAAAAGGGGAAGTTTATTCAAACTTTATCTTCTTCCCTTGCGGCTTGTGATCTCCACCTCCTCCTCTGCCTCCTCGGAAGCCACCTCCTCTACCTAGAAAGAAAATGAGGTCAAGAAGCAGAGTTACAAGTATTCCTGCACAGATACCACTGCCCTTCCAAGCCCATCCCGATTCACATCAAGCACTCTGTGGCAGCACTACACCATAATCCCAAGAATGGCTTGGGATTAATTTTTAAGCACGCCTCCTTAGAAAAGCAGCATTTGTCTCTTCTTACCTCCAAATCCTCTGCCACCACCTCTGCCACCAAATCCACCTCTTCCTCCTCGGCCTCCTCCTCTGCCACCACGACCACCAAATCCACCGCCACGTTGAAATTCACCCTTTGGCTTGGCAAAATCAAGGATCACTTTGTTTCCATCTATCTCTCCATCCTCCATGGCTTCTTTAGCTGCTTTGGCATCTTCCGGGGAGCTGAAGTCCACAAACCCAAACCTAGGAAACCAGTTAGGAGAAAGACAGTCAAACTCCACAAGCTGTAGCACCACCTACAGGTACCCAATAGCAATCCCTTCAGAAACAAACATCGGCACTTCTGCAACCACACAGGGATCAGGACCATGTTAGTTGTAGAACAGTAGTGGCTAATCACAATTGATGGGAGCCCCATTGTGAGTTTGCCAGTACTGAACAGTTAATGTTCTTCTCGTGCGAATCCATAGGCTGCCACGGATTTGTTGGCAGGAAGGAGCTCATTGAGAAGTGAGCACGTGCTGCCCTCTATAAACACACCTGAAGCTGTAAGCTTGTTCTCTGCTTCCATGTGATTTGCTAGCTTCAAAGAACCACCCCCGCATGAGCGTTAGAAACACCCTGCACTGCATAAATCAGTTTAAAGCAACGCTTTTTGTAGCAACTGAACTAATCCCAGGTGATGTTTAACATACCCTTTAGATGATCCAGTGTCCCTGTCTGTGACTATTCTAGCACTTATAGAGCCTTCAAACGATTCTCTTAGCGTCTCCTCTGTGGTGTCCTCAGAAAGGCCTCTGACAAACAACGTTTTGCTTTGTTCTACAGAAAGAGAATACATTCAGAGATCATTATGTCTGAGCAACGCAACCATCAGTTTCTTAACATCACATCCAGCTTGCACTACTGGCTCCTAGAACAGGTCACCAGGCTAAGGGGTTTGTTTTGAAGTAACAGCTCAGGTTAAGGCATTGAAAACTGTTTCAGGACTGCAGTTAGAACCTGATGTCAAAGTATCTCCATCAGCCAACCTGGTACTGTCAAAATAATTCTTTTTTTTCCCCCCCCCCCCTTTTTTTTTTAAAATAGATGCTTGCATCTTATTAATAGGGATACTAACTGGACAGACACTGCTGGATCAGCACTTGACTATCTAGAGGACTTCGGCAATAGTTTCATCAGCATTTCAGATAATCAGTCATCATATCCAGCACACTTGCTTACGATGCAAGTCTTTCACTCCACAAGCGTGTTTTTTTTTTTTTTTTTAAAAGCAGCCCTAAGTTTGCATGAACAGTACACTCCTGCCACAGCAGTCTCAAGATCAAATGATCAAACATGAAACACTTACGATTAAATCCTCCTCTTGCATTCGCGTTCCCTTTCTGCCACGCTGGTGAACTGAATTCCAGTCTGATTGCTCTGCCTTCGATCTCTGTGTTGTTACAGGAATTCAACGCCTCTTTGGCATCCTCAGTTGTGGGAAATTCTACAAACGCATACCTATTTGGAGAGGACAATTTCAGTCAGCCTGGGAGCACAAGGGATCTGTGGAGGTTAAGTCATTTGCAATGCCAACTCAGGAGTGAGGAGAAAGGCACGACATACCCTTTAGGCCTGCCCTGGTTGGTCTGTGGCATCTTGATGGAAGAAGCTTTCTTAAACAGTTCTTGGAGAGTCTCTTCTGAAGCAGCGTATGAGAGGTTGTTGACAATTAGGGTCTTTGACTCCCTCTCTCCACCACCTGCGGAGAAAACTCAGTGCTGTAAGTGCAAGTTTGGAGACAGAGAGCTCTCTCTTCCTCTAGGCAGAACATCCTCTCTAGGGCAAGAGTAGTTGTTGCTCCCTCCTCGCCTCAAGGTGAGGCACAAGGCTAAGTGCAACACTGTTTTGGTCACCTAGACTAATTGTCCCCCCTTGTCCAAAACATGCAGTAGGGACACAAAATGCATAGGATGCAGAACACAAGTGAGGCAAAAGGTCCCTTCCTGATATCTTACAGTTTTCCTGCAGTGCTTCAAGTTGCTCTACCCCTAGCAAACTTCTGAAACAAGTGGAATTAAATCCTAAATGTCACTTGCATGCACATTGGTCTGTACCTTTCTGATGGTCTTGATGGCTCTTCTCACCAGTGAAGTCAATGACCATGGCACGACCATCAATCTCTGTGCCCTGCTTCTCCTCCAGTGCTTTATTTGCCTCAGCTTCCGTTTTAAATTCAATATAGGCCATCCTACAGCACAGAAAACAACATAAGCAAATGCCTCCTTCCAGGAACGACTACGTTCATGAGTCGTGGGGGGAAGGATGTGGAAGAAAAATGCTTAAAAAAATTAGCATTTTCAGTACATCTAATGCAGCAGGTTCTTTAAGGTAGCTTAAGGACACAAGCTGATCAAAATATGCCAAGAGTTTGAGGAACAGCAAACATCCAACAGTCCTCTCGGCTACATACCCTTTGCTGTTCCCCTCCTTGTTCATCACTATTCGGATTTCTAGTGCGTTTTCAAACACATCTCTCATTTCATCTTCAGTTAAGCGGTAGGGCAGATTCTTCACAAACAGTGTTCTAGCATCTCTCTCTGCAAAGGGAGAAAATAAGTTTCTTTCACATTACCAGCTAAAAATCCCTTCTCATCTATGCTGCCAGTTCAGAGAGAACCAGACTGAGTTGATCCAGCAGAAAATAAACCACAATAAGCATTCACATTTTCAGAAGCTGAAAAAGCAACTATTATGACAGTTAATTAGGCTGCCATTGTACTTCTCTTAAGGGCATCAGAAAACAGGTCCTAAAGCTTCAGAAAGAGCCACATTTCCTCCTCAGACCCCCCAGTATGCACCATTTCTTGGGATCACATTTCCAGATAGGCAAGTTCAGACTAGTGCATCTGTATGTTAGCATTTGAGAAACTGTTTATGATATAAAGCCCAAACCAGGAAGATCTGCCTTAAGAGTAATACTCTTTTTCAAGTAAGTAATACTTAAAAAGAGTAATACATCAGTAATACTGCAAGCCTGCTCCAAGGCCCGATGATGACAATTCTTCTTCTTTAATGTGCACAGGTATTTAGAGTTATGGGCAGTACCTTTCTTATTTTCTTTTATTGTTTCCTTGCTCTTTGCTTTTTCCAGTTTGATTTCCAAACCCATTAACTTCTTCCCATTCAGTTGGAGAGCTTTATCCAGATCTTCAGCAGATGAAAAGTCTACATAGCCGAATCGCCTGAAAGAAGAGTAACCTTACTATTTAAGCTGATCTATCTCTAGTAGCAGAGAACAAAAACAGAAACACAGAACCAGAGGTTCCCACTGGTTAAGTTAGAGCGTTAATAAAAGAAATGCTAACTAGCTCACATAACCAAAACAACAGTAGAGAACAGCTCTGTACTGAATGGCAGCTCTCCCTTTAGGGAGATGCCGTCTGAAAGAGCTGCAAGCCAGGCAAGTATTATACCCATATCAGTACCGTGCCTCCTCCAGCTTCCATACACTATCAATCACCCCAGTATCCTGAAGGGAACCAAAATCAGCACGGCATCACCTCTCCAAACAAATTACTCCAACTGAAAGAAATAAGCAGCAAAATTCTACTAATGAACTCACTTGGAAGCACCAATTCTGACATCTAAAACTTCAATATTCTTCTTCCCAAAGAATTCTCTGATGCCAATCTTCAGTTCTTCATACTCCTTGGTAGGGGCCAAATTTCCAACAAAGAGGGAGAAAGCTGAAGTGGGCCCTTTAAATGAAAAAAATAATCAAGTGGTTTTTTTCCTTTTTTTTTTTTTTTTTTTTTTTTTAAAAGGCAGTTAAGAGAAGCCAGACAGCTTTAGCACATCAGTTTCTGATCAAAAGTGACATCATATTTCAGTATTAAGTCCCTTATAATCATCATTTGTGCTGGAAAAAAACCCACTCAGCATCCTGTCCCTTCACAGTTATGTGCCTCACCCAACAGTCCAATAACAGTCCATCAAACAAGCATCGCTTGATGATCCCACACCACCTACCATCTGTTTTCTTTTTCTTGGCCTCCGGTGCACTTTTATTGGCCATTTCTTTCTTCCTCTTTCCAGGTGCTTCCTTGACAGGTTCTGTGATACAGAACAAACAACACTACTGAAATAAAACTACAAAACAACCTTTCCTAAACTAGATCAATACGGGAGCATTAATCTTCACACCAGTCATACACAAGACCTTCTCTTGTCACTACAGCAACTGCTCCTCAGCTCTAAAGACCAGGATAGGAAAAAATTTTGCTCGGGCATCTTTCCTGTTATGAGAGTTACGGTCTCAAAAACATTTAAACTCACTTTCATCCTCACTTTCCTCCTCGGCATCCTCCTCATCCTCCTCCTCTTCATCGTCCTCTTCATCATCATCCTCTTCATCCTCCTCATCTTCAGAGTCTGCCTTGGCTTTCACTGGTGCAGCCTTTGCTGGAGTAGGTTTCTTTACTTGAACTGGGGTTGTGTCCATAGCTTCATCTTCAGACTCTGAAACAAGTTGAGCACAAGATTTCAGACATGTTCAAGATAGACTTTTGAGACTAAGAAAAGAAAATCTTGTGAAGTAAAATAGCAGTTTTCATGCCTCCTTAAGTTTGTATGTTCTCAGGAAAGGAATTAAATATATTTATAGTGTTTATAAAAGCTGCGTTTCTCTCAAGTTTTACTGCATTAAAAAACAATACCTGTTTTATTTAAGAGTATAAAGTTTTTTTAGCAATAGGGAAATAAACATCCACTCTGCCACATCTGATGGACACTAGTAGCCAGCTAAAATCAGCTGGGCACTAAATGGACACACACACACTCTGCATCATTCCCACTAATCCATTAAGTTACCCACCCCTCTAGTTCCGTATAAGCATTTAATAGTTTAACATACTCTATTTTTTTTTGAAGAGTCAAAGTTTTCCTAAATCCCACATACCATCATCTTCCTCATCATCATCATCCTCATCCTCCTCCTCCTCTTCTTCTTCCTCAGATTCTTGCTTTGCTGGCACAACTGCAGGCTTTTTGGCTGGTACTGCTGCAGGCTTTTTGGCTGCAGGCTTCACAAGTATTGCCGGTTCCTCTTCCTCATCTGCGACAACAGTACAGCAAGTGTTTACCGATACCACTCACCCTTCAAAACTTTAATAGTAAAGTACTTCCCACCCCCCCTCCCCACAAGATTTTAGCAAAGTTCAGGAAAGAACGATCGGGAAACTAGAAGATGCTTCACATGCTGTGTATAATGCAGATGCAGTCCAAGTTCTCCTCCAAACTTCACCGATTCCCCACCTTTCCTTCCTCACCACCTTTTAATCAATGAATCCCCCTCTTGAGAGTATTAAATCATACTAAACTTTCAATTCCAAAGATACTCAAATTCAGCAACTTAATTGGACCAGCTTTAGTCAACTTATACAAGGATGAACACATATTTCAAAAGTAACTTACCAGAATCATCATCATCATCATCATCTTCCTCCTCCTCCTCCTCCTCATCTTCCTCATCATCTTCATCTTCCTCCTCACTCTCTTCCTTCTTGGCATTCTTTCCATTTTTTGCTCCTTTGGTTAGGACAGCAGCCTTTTTAGGTGATGGAGCAACAGTCTTTTTAGCTGGAGTAGCCACAGCCTTCTTGGCAGGTGTAATTGCCTTTTTCGCAGGAGTAGCAGCCTTCTTTGCAGGGGTAGCGGCCTTCTTGGCTGGTGTAACTGCTGCTTTTTGTTTCTTCTGAGGGATCATCTGAAATACACATTAGTGTAAGACTCTTATGCTGGCCCTTTAAGCTACTATTACTTCAATGTCAGACAAACATATAGCAGCTGCAATCTAAAGCATATCCTTCTGACAGACTTAGTTCCTGTCGAATGGCCTTAATTGCCTATTCTGTTGAATTAATAAAGCTCAAACCCAGCTTTTCCATGCTTTTAACAGACTACTTATAGAACATTAAAGCATCTCCAAATTCCCTGGTCCTGAAGCAAGACCAGTGACCTCTCCAGTAACATTCAGTAGCTTGAAATTTTTAGTCTTGCGTATTATTTGCATGTGATAAATCACTTATTGCTGATGCTTTACTAGAGTTAATTAATCATCCACTTGCTCATCAGTACTAGGAACAGCTTTAAGATCCCAGCAGTCCTTCCAAAGCCTAGAAGTACAGACCTAGCAGCTAAGCTAGTTTTCCCCACATTGGTTTCCTCTTATGAAATCCAGTTTATTCTTTAGCCACGTTAACTGACAGGCACCAATTGTTTATTAATGTTGATTCTCCATCACATACTACGTGCCCCCCAAACCTCATGACACTTCCGTAACACGTGCATCCTTTCGACTTCATTTCTAGATCGATCACCTCTTCTCCGCTGCTTTCCTCTAGCTCAGAGGACTCCTCTTCCTCACTTTCCTCGACCTTTTTGGGGGGAGGAGCCATTTTTTTCTGTTTGGTCTGATTCTTGGGAGTCTGAAAGAGAGAGAGAGCTGTTAGGCGGCGTTCGTTTCTCCACACGGGAGCGAGCAGCACGCGAGCAGTTCACGCTCCGAGGCCACCCCCCCCCCGCCACCCGCACCGGTGGACAATTGTCCCAACCACGTGGCCACCCACCCCGGCCTGCTCCCACGGCGCCCAACGGGCCGGGTCGGCCCCGGGGTGGGTGTTCGGCCCAGCCCGGGGGACTGGGAGGGGTGCTCGG
>VYZW01037916.1:8902-19186 GCA_013401315.1 Balaeniceps rex
TGCCCGCGCCCCCCGCCGCGGGGGCTTACGCGCCCCGCGGAGTTCACTTTCCCCGTCCCCCGCCGGGGCGGGCAGGGAGTTTGGCCCCTCTTGTTGCGGGCGGGGAGGACGAAGGTGCGCGCACGGCAGCGTGCCGGGCGGGGGAGGAGCGCGGGGAGGAGCCGCCGCCGCCGCCAGCACCTACTTGCGCCGTAGCGCGGGGGACCCGGCCGAGGGCCCCGCCGCTCCGGGACGGGACCCGCCGGGCTGCGGCGCCTTTGCCTCCTGGCCCCCTCGGTTGGCGTGGAGTGCTGTGCCGTGGCGCGGCGCGGCTCCCACGCTGTGCCCAATCAGCGCATCCGCGACGGCGGCGGTGATTTAGGGGTCATCCGCGAGCAGCACTTCAGGCTGATGAATGGCTCTTCGCAGCTTTCTGCCCTGATGAAGGTGCCTGCGTGCTCCTGATTGCAAACACTAATGAACTTACACGGCTTCATTACGCGTTCCCCCCTCCCGGCGGAGGCAGAAAGCTTCCGTCCGCCGCGTTTGGTTTTCCGCGGGAACCTATTTATTTTTGTGAGTGGAGGGGAAGAATTTGGGGAAATAAGCCGCGACTCCCTGCAGCGCCGCTCCAGCAGAGCCGGCGCCACGGCCGACCAGCCCGGCACCTCGCCCGCTGCCGGCAGCCGGGGCACGGCGGCGGGTGGGGCGCCCGGTGGGTGCCGATGGGTGCCGGCGGGGCTCCCCGGCCCGGCAGCCCGCCCCTGGCACGGCAGCCACAGCCCCTCCGCCCCGGCCTCTTCTCCGCGCCCGGCAATTTTCGGAGTTAGGCGGGAGGCGGTGCGGAGTGACCTGATTACACCTTAAACATCTGCTTTTACTGCCGTTTCGCCTTCGCGTAAAAAGACGCTTCTGCTTATTTTTCTCCCTGACTCCTCAGCATCCTCTCGACTCAAAGTAGTCGCTGTAACTTTTCACACGCTGACATGTTACCTACCTATCTATCTAGGACCGCTCTCTTTTTTATCCCTTTATCCTTTCCCTTTAAACTCAAAGGCATTTCACACACGAGATGCGAAACACTCGGGGAAGTTGGATAGATGAGCAGCTTTGAACGTTTAGCTGGCTACCCGCTGGAGTACTTTGATTTTCCAAACTTAAATTTATCTGCCACATCTCCGACTCCGTAATGAAAGGTGCGCGACTATGTTATAGTCGTAAACGCTCCCAAGGAAAATCCCTATGTTCCTCTGACCCGAAATGACTAGAAATACCTCCCAATCACAGAAACGTTGCTGCAGATGCTACCGACGAGCATTGCTAGTGGCGTACCTATGCTCCGTCCAGCAGTTTTAGCTCATATGCGAGTGTTTTGCCCTTGTGTTTTCCGTTGCATTTGCTCTTCGCTGGGCTCGACCTGAGAGGAGAGGTACCTGGGTGTTTAAACTGATTCGACAGTGCTGAGATCAGCATTTGAGAATTACAGCACATCCTGTGCACACACACACACACACAAATCGCCAGCACCACAAAGCACCGTTGTGCAGCAAGCGTAATAGAAAACCACAAATGTTTGAAGCATTTTCGAGTGGACAGCCAATGTGTAATTCACAATATTGAGCATACAGAAAACAAAACAGGTATTTTATAAGGGAAATAACTTGTTTTCATCCCTAGGAAAGACGTAATATTACTAAGTAACTACTTTTAAATACAGGTTTGGAAAAGTTCTTTTGAAGATACCAAAAATAAACCGATGGGATGGAAATGAATAATCGGCACTGACTTAGTGGTGGGATTTAATTTTAAAAGGTAGAAGTCACACAGACCTCTCCAGATACAGTTCTGTGCAGGTTAGTGCCCAGAGGACATAGGTAGAACTGGAGTCGTCACGACCTTGTCTTTCAAATAAAATATCCTACAGAGGTTTCAGTCCTTATAAGAAAGCACTCGAAGTGTGAAAATGTGAATTGCACAAAATTCTTTTTACAAAACATATATAGCCAGACAAACATGAATAATCTTAACCCTGAACTTATGCTAAATGCTATAATTGTTGTTGCATGGTATACAAAATAGCATTTCTGCTAAACTAAAAGCAAATGTTGTAGAGTCAGGGCTTTACATATGGTTTACTTCTTTTTGGCTTACAGTCCTCTAACACGAAATTAAAAATTATATTTTGCAAATGCAAACATATAAAGTGGTATATTTTTGCTCTACTACTTCAGCCATTTGCATTACCTTAGCTAATTCCATTCATCTAGTACTAACTTGAACTTTTTACTGCCTCCAAATATAGTGAGTTAAGATGCTCCTCTATTATAAATAGAAAGATTATATAATTTCTTCCTTGTGCAAAGCCCACCGGATAAACAACAAACGTCAACTACTTATTAATACACATTTGAAGTCCAGAGTAAGTTATTTTGGTGCTCTTAACTTGAACATAACTGAAGCAGCATTACCAGGCTTACCGAAGTTTAATTAAATTTCAGTCTTCAGAGTTTAAACTAATTTGAAAAGTGTGCAGTCACATTTGTGTTAGAGCTTTGTGGGAAAGTATCTTCCTAATGTCAACTATTAAATGGTACTAAACTCTCTAAAATCACAGTCCAGCCCTTCCTTACTCCTTTGGATTGCCAATAAGCTTCCTATTTTAGTAGGGAAAGAACAAAAGGATATGCATTCCTCATCGACTTAGAGAGACTTCTTTTTTTTTTAATGTGACTATCAATAAGTCTTTTTGGACGGTAGGTGTTAGCGAAAGCAGAGAGCAGGACGTCCTCTGCTGTAAGACATGCCGGCCTCTGCACTAACCTACCAGTGACACCAAAAGACGAGATAAATTCAAGACATCGCACGTTCTTTCCAAACTTCTTAAACCGCTCTTAATGTGTCCTTCCCTACTTGAACGGTAACCAGGGCTTCGCCAGGCTCATCAGCACTGCCTGCTCCCAGGACTCCACACTCTTTAGGATACCCGCGTGTCTGAAAATAACAGACTTCAAAACCTCTGCGTTGTCAAAGGTCCTTGATCTACAGCTCATGGAGGAAGAAACTCTGCCTAACGACCCATTTTCCCTCGGGGTAAGCGGCAAGACGCGGTTTAGTCCAGCTAGGTAGGGATTGCCTCTACGTGGTGGAAACAACTAGCAACGCTACCCTGCGTCACGATACTTCATAATCACAACCCTAATTAAACAAATAAGTGCTCCTTTCGACGCTTCCATCAATCTTGCTGGCTGATCCTAACACGCCAGCAACTGTTCCCATTTGCTCCCCACGCGATTAGCTCCGCGGCTCCTGTCCCTGTGCGAGCCCCGGGAAGGGACCGAGTTAGCAGCTGCTCGAGCGGGCGCTTTGGGAAACGCGGCGGAGTTGCCTCACTTCCCTCCCCGGCTGCCCGCGCGGGGCGGTGGCTGAGCCCGCGCAGCCCCCGCGCAAACCCCGCGCAGCCCCCGTCGCTCGCAGCGCAGCGCCGAGTGCGAACCGCGGCGGGAGGGAAAGCGCCTGGACCGTGTCAGGAGGTGACGAGCCGGCCGTGACCACGCTCTGCCGTAATCCCTGGCGAAAACCGCATCCCGCCCCCCACCCCCCGCTTTTGGGGACGGGGAAACTTTGGGGAGAAGGAGCCGGGCTGCGCCGCTCCGCCGTCACGGGGGAGCCCCTGTGCGCTAGGGGTGCGCCAAATAAATAACTGAAGAGGTCTGGGGGACGCATGTGGCTAAAATGTAAAAATCCCGCGGAAACAGGCGCGCTATCTCGCCGGTTTTTACACCAGTGCGCTCTGCTGCCAGAAGTAGATTGAGGAAGGCACTTTCCCTGAGTATTGAATTGTGGTAAAATTGTAAAACAAATATTCTAATCTGATCACTGACAAAGCCATAAAATTAAATAGCTGTCTGCAGAGGGAAATATGTCTTAATTACCTTAATTAAAGCAAGATAGGGCCTTACACACATTCATTTTGAAGCCACTAAATGTACTGATTATCATACAAATCAACCTTTAAATGGGGGTCATGCTTTTCCACTACATTAGTTTGTGTTCCACTGCATAAAACAAAGCTATATGGGAAGCTGACCTCTGGTGAGGATGATGCACTTCAGCTGCACACAACTGCTGACCCTCTTCATTGGGTTCTTAGGAAAGAACCTGAAGGAGTTTGCATATGATTTGGAATACAAAAATGCGTTTCATATGGTGTTAGTACTGCATTAGGAACTACTGGCCGAGCTAAACTTATGGCCTTAAAATCAAGCACATAATCATTTTAATCACCTTGTATTCATAAGTAGGAGCCATCACAAAACGCCGTTATTGCCATCAGTGTGAATTAGTATACGAGCCCATGAAAAATTTGTGTTTGCTGGTACAACACTTTCCCAGCAAACTATAGCTGGGGGTAACCATCCATACTTTCCATTAACAGGAGGAATGCAAAATATTTATAGCAATTCAGAAGTCAATATACAGACCTTATATGCGCATGCAGAGGTTTATGTAATGAAGTCACATTTATTCAGAATTTAGGATTTTTGCAAGAAGAAAGAGGCCTTGTTTTAAAGAAGCTTCATACCCATAATTAACATTTTTTTTTCCTTTATAGCTTTCTGGCTGAAAGATGTATGAAAAAAAAATCATTATAAGAAATTCCACCAATTAACTGTTCAAATAAAGGAAATCTACAGAAGAGATTATTTGAAGAAAAGGAAAGATAGGCACATAGAGTGAGGAAAAAAGAAACCAAACATGCTTTTCTGTTGTCTGTTTCTTTCCTTTTTCCTTCTCCCCTGCCATGTACTCCTCCTAGTAGAAGACATCACTAATAAATGCAGTCTGGGAAACATACCTCTCTAACTAAAAGCTCTAACGAGGGACAATGATCTGCTCTTTTATTTTGATAATTTGGATGTTAATTGCTCTATCTGATGTGCCTAAACAGAGATTTTATTAAAATATTACTTGTTTAAAAAAGTTTTTTAGACTGATGGTAGTGAAATATTTTGTATTCAAGATGACTGCTTTCATTCCTGGAAGACAAGAGTTCAGGCAGTAGAGTGGTAACAATCTGTGTTTGTTCCTGTCTGCTCAGGAGAACTGTTTCTAATTGATCTGGCATGGAATTTAGTTGGAAATGTGTATGTTGCAACCTAAGCACAGTCCCTGTATGCTTTGTAAAGTGATCACCATATGGGCCTTATTTGAAACATTTGAAGGTTTTAGCCATTAACCTTGTTTAAATTGAGCTGTAAATTCAACTCTCTGAGCTGAACAATATATGTAAGAGTGTGTGCATGTATACCTATCTATAAATGAATATATATGTGTATATATATGAATATAGATTACATACAAACACACATATATATGCAATCAACACACATCTACAGACATGCATACACACTGACCATCGTTAGGTAGCATGAACATGTGTCAATTATTTGCATGTTATTACTAATTAATAAAGGTACTAGTTATATTTTTAGAAAATCTGTTGAGTGAAAACAAATGTGGATCTAAAGAGGAAGTTCCTGGTATTACAGAGACATTTTCAATAGATGCCATTTTAGTATTTGAGGTTTTGTTTGTTTCCTTTTTTTTTTTTTGGGTGGAGAAAATACGCTTAGGTCTATTTCCTCATATCAGAATATTTTTTAACCACTCTCCTGATGGCATGGAGATTTAATTAAGAAAGCCCAGATAAACTAACAACAAAGCTGTCCGAAGTTCCTCCACAGAAAACTTTTAGGAGATAATGGTTAACTGTGATTCTTTCCATCGTAGGGCCAATTATCAATTTTTAACCCTCTAAACTGTTAATAGCAATTTCTTGTTCTGAATGTAAAATGAATCGCTAGGCTTTGTTACAGGTAATAGTGCTAAGTTATGAATGTTGATGGCCTTCTTGTACAGCCTTAAATTACATTGAAAAAGATACAGTTTCTTTAATTAAAAAAGCTGCACTGAACTAATCCCTCTAGCTGAAAAAAGAAAAGTTTTAAGCAATCTCTTTCTGCTCTGGGAGAGAAAAGCAGACAATACCATAACAGATCAGAAACATAAGCTATAGTGTGCAGCCAGGAGCACAGCAGGGAACTGAATACTGCTCCGACTATGTCATTTTTTAATCCCCCATCCCAGTTTTCCCTGTCTGACCTCATGCTGAGATGAAGTTATCACAGAAGACAGCTTTACTCTCACCAATGAATCCAACCCTGGATCTGTATTATCCTCAGCAGATCAAAACACCGCTTTCATCAAATAGCATTATCTGCATAAAAGGCATGCAATTGCCCGATAATTTCACCCAAACTATGCTATTCATTTAAAGGACAAGAAGAGAAACGTAATTCATTCCTTTTTTTCCCCCTGGAAAAGCTAACTTATACTTCACTCATGGGAACTTTTCTTTTTTTAACACAAGATCTCAAGAAGAGGTCCATTAAAAGTTTCCCCCTGGTTTACAATTAATTGTTTGAGTACCCCTGTGCCGCTTGAGTGACACAAGTGTAGTTATGCAGAAAACTGGCAGGGAGAATACACAAAGCTTGCTGTAGCTGTGATACTGATTCCATTAGCCACAGTTCTGCTAACCCTAATAATCAAATCATATATGGCATAATTGTAGCAGCCTAAAAGTAAATAGTAGCTGAAGATATTTACAGGAGATTTGAGTGATATGGTCTTTCTTACAAATAGAAATTTTAAGTCTAGTTGTTTTGCCCTAGCATAGAAAAGCTGCACCACAAGATCCCAAAATATCCTCGCTGATGTATGTGTTGTTTATAACAAACATGCACATATATTTAAAAACTCATGCTGGTGCCTTGTCTTCCAGAAAGAAAAGTGCATGATGCTGTGGCTCATTGGTTTTATTGATATACGCTGCAAACAGTAGAGTCATGACGGAGGTGGGCAGATTGCTCCAAATGAGTGCCATTACCACAGCTATTGTATTTGGACTATTCCACATACTCTGCAGAAAATTGTTAAACTACTCTTGGTATTCTTCTGCTTGTAAAGGGCTTATGCATATCTCATGTTTCTTCCACAGAAAAATTATAAATGTTTTTTAAATTGTTTTGTTTTGTTTTGTTAATACTTGTATTGAGAGAGTAAAGATTATTTTATGTTGGAGTCTTGTGCTTCCTAGGTCATAGGTAAGAGGCATTCTTGTTTTCTGAATGGCAGTGTGGATGTTCAGCACCAGAAGCAAGTGCTGATTTATATCTGGCAGAGGGAACTCTCCCTTTCTTTTTCTAATAGTGCAAAGGCCTTGGTATGTCGTGGGGCTGCAAATACTAAACTAAGTACTTGTCCTGGCCTAAATATTGCCTACTCTATACAATACTCTGCCAGTTACTTTTCTTTAGGACCACTGGACAGGTACTGTTCTCTATTCAGAGGATAAAACTTTTTTTTCCAGCATGTCTTTGATACTTTTTTAAACAGGAGTTCTTTGAAGTGGCTCAGAGGTTTGGAATCACAGGAGTTGCCTTAGAAGAGCTGGATTAGTGAGCCCAGCAGAGGCGCATCACACATTTACCATGGGGCTACAATCTCTCTGTGTACACGCAGACACTATGGAGCTTTGTATTATAAAAAAATATCAGTTTAGTCCACAACTTTCTTGGGTCTTTCCAGCCTCAAGATAGAGCTCTTTTTCACCCTGATTTCACAAAAGCTTTGGATGTTCCAGTGTTTCTTTATAAAATTAAAACATGTAAATATATATATTCACTTTCCCTGTCAAGTGATAGCTTATTTTTTAATGGAAACACTTTCCTATCATACCTGATAGAGGATCCTGATGAAGGAACACCATATCTGAGAGTCCTTTTCCCAATTATATCAGCTAATCAGAGAAAATAACTGTTCTTTACGATCCTTGCTTCTCATATATTCTCAGAACATCTCACTTACAGCAATATAAATGGTGTATTATTATTGAGGAACAACGTTTGTAAGTCCAGTTGGTTTTGGACCTGTGTTCCTAAACATTATTTCTTATTTGAATCCTGTTTGTAGGGTTTTTCATGTGTTTCCATGGCAATGGCAAGTAACTTCTTAGTGAAAGTTTCTTTTTTAATTTTTTTTTGTTGTGGTTGAAATGGGTTATACTGCTAGGTATTCAAACGAAGATTTTTGTGTGAAAGAAACAGCATGAGCTGAAAATGCTAATTTCCCATATTGGTATGGTACTATGCTATGTATGTTGGTATCATCATATGTGGAGCCCCACATGCTGTTAACGACTCAGGAGTCCTCTTTCTTTTTATGAAAAGCAGGGCAATCTGATGATGGAGAAGAAAAGTGCTAGTTGGGAAGCAAGCTGTATGCTCCCCTTCCTCCAGACTTCAGGGGTACTTCTTACCGACTATTTTGTGGAGCAATGACATGGATAAAGAATAGGTCAGCTCTACAACCATGCTACTGTCCAGGTATCAGATATGAAGATGAAAGAGTGTGGTGACTCCAGTAGTTTACTAAATAGAGATCTTTTTTTAATCCTTCCATCTGGTGCCAGACTTGTCATACTATGGTAACTGTAATCAAGAGTTCTGTTAATATGCACACGTTAACTGCATTGTAACCTATCAGCACTACCTTTTAAAAAGTTACAAGAAATATCATGCAGAAAGCCAATCCTCTCTAGAGGGACTTCCATTTAGGAAAACCAAGGAGGTGACACAGAAAAACAAGCATTCATATATACTAACAGTGCAATCAGAAACTTCACCACAGATGCTAATATTGATGCCCTTGTATCAACTTTGCTAGACCAGAATTCAGTTTTTTAACTTAACATTTATGCTATTTCAGGATATACGAATTATCCTCATTCTGGATTTCCAAATCTTTTTTTTCAAATGTGTTTATTCTTCTGGCTTGAGGAAAGTTCACAACACATTAAAAATACTGATTTTTTTTTTTAAAATGGAAATAAATTGAATCAAATATATAGCATTCTTAAATCACTAGAAACTATATATGGAAAACTCCAAATGTCTTCAGTGAAAATTATACACAAAAAGAATTGTCTACCAGATAATTCTGCCCTCAAATAGCAGTTCTGAACAGAATTGATTTCAGTCACTTAGAGTGACCTAAATTTAGATTCTATGATATTCATCTCATATTCAGAACAATGTGACTTCCGTATGCGCATGCAGAAACAGCAGCTTGAGTGGGACTCTCTACTCTTTTACATATCTCACCTCAGCATTGGAGAACCACCAGCTGTGGAGGCAGTTTTGGCACTGATATAAATTTGGACTGCTGCAGTCCCTTCCATCATATGCTTTCAACCTTCAGTTTGTGTTTTCTTTCATTTGTCTATTAAATACTGCGTATATTAGTTAAGGTGATGTTGAAACACCCATAGCTTCTGGATGCATGAGTTCTTTCTGTTTTTTTTTCAGGAATTGAAATATAGATAAATGAAATAGAATGGAGGATGAAAAACAAAATAAAATCACTTTTGTTTTCATTATCTTCATTGTTTTAATTCTCAGCTACTACCATATCAGTGCAACATTTGCGTTGCTAATTTCATGGCTGTGTAATTGCACACAGCATGTCTGATTCCGCATTACTTCCCCTGAATTACATTGGATCAAGACTAGATCTGAAATAGTGTATTCATCAAAGCTTTCAATAGAAGATGAATAATGGCAGGATTTTTTAAAAGCTAAAATTTTCATCAGACCACTGAAGACTTATGATGTGTTGATGATATCATAGCAAGTCCCTGGATTCAGACAAAAGGGTGGAATCTTAGAAAACCTAAAGCCCAGTTCAGCACTACTGCCAGCTCTAACATTTGCTGACTCAGAGAAAAGCTGTCCCACTATTTTGGGAACGGGACTTGCAACAAGGCAAAATGGAAAAGGAAATAGTTCTAACCAGCTTCATTTTACAACATAAATCTTTTTGGAAGCTTTCTAAAGTGCACAGCTATAGTTCCTCTTTCTGAATCATCCAGTTTTAGAAGAAAACTAGTGAAACCCTTTGTATATGCATACTGTAAAAATACAGCTTTCCTGGTTTTACACTAATCATAAAGAAATGGAAAATCATAAAGAAGTAGAAGCAGAAATCTATAGCTCACGTGCTGGCAAAACTAGAGCTTTGCATTTGTATTTTTCCATTATAAAATAAATAATTCTCAAAATAATCTCAGAACAATAAACTTGTAATGTCTATCAGAAGGAATTCTATCATAGAAAGTAAAAGAATAGCTAAAGAAATCCATTGATTCAGTTTTATGTGGTTTACATCCTTTCCGAATGTTCCTGC
>VYZW01037939.1:1738-15381 GCA_013401315.1 Balaeniceps rex
AAATTTACGTAGCGTATTAAATGCCTCTAAACATTCTCTCTCAGAGAGAACAAGTTACAAATCCCAACTCAAATGGGAAGAAATGCAGGAAAACATCATGCCAAGTATGTCTCTGATGGTAAGTATGTCTGATGTGATAGTCAGACCTGTACTGTTTCTGAAGAGATTAACGAGACAGAGCTTGTGAACAAAGTTAGGCCATCCCACTGCAGCTATCAAGTGCAGAGAAGGAAGCTGGAAAAAATAAGAACAAAAAGGATACCAGCTGAGGACTGAAGAAACGTGTCACGACAGAAAAGACAGGCAAGGAGAACTATTAATACCTGAATTCAATTCCCACCTAGAATACTGACTGTTATACCAAAGACTCATAAGGATCCTATTTTAAATTTAAAGTTCTGGTTTTCATTGAAGCTTCAGCTTCTCTTAACAGGTGGAAATGTTGGGATGCCTTAGCCTTACTCCAGAGCCAAGAGCAATCCCTAAGACTGGACAAGAAGTGCCCTACCATGCATCACATCAATCCACAGCCAGCAGTGAGCAGTCAGAACATTTAATGCTGAGGGGAGTGTTTTTGCAGAACAGAACATACCCGAACCTGACTGCATTTTTTGAGACTACAAGCAAGTAAAGATAACTGCTTAATAACCACTGCACAATAAACAACACTTGCCCTAGGATGAATTTAAATACCCTACTATAGCAGACTAAAAAGTAACTCACAGGTACCAACTGCATAGGTTATCTAGTGGGGTACACATCAAATGGAGACGTTCCACTTTGTTTCACTGGCTTCAGTTCTACAGGATCTTACTGACGGTGTTCAAAATTGTTAACAAAGATCTAGAAGTCAACTTGCATCTCTACTACTAAAATATCATTGTGTGTATTAGTTTCCTCCATCTGCTAAAACAGTCTTCAAACCAAGAACAGTGGATTCCCCCCTCCAAAAGAGATGCTTTAGTCTAGTATGATCTGGCCTTTACAGCAAAGCTACTAAGTGAAACTGAATGGCCTATTACTGAAGTCAAATCAGACAGTCTGAAGCTCTGATTTGATGAACAAACCAGGATTCTCCGTAACATGCAAAGTAGCTCTACCTAAAATGAAAAGAAATAATACAATTGTCATTTTCCATTTATTTGAAAGCGTACTCACCTGCAATGATTTCTCGTAGCTTGGGATCTAAGTTTACAGTACATGGCAAAAAGGTTCTTACATCACGTGCAACAAGAACAGGTGTCCGTGAAGATAAAAATACTTCAAAGTTCCGTATATCTCCATCAATTTCAAGTAGAGGTTCAACATCTTTAGTTGTAGGAATATTCTTTGAAATTCTGGAGGGAAAAAAACATTTATTGCAGTCTGACTTCCCTTTGCATAGTGGTATTCTAGGGTGAAATATTAGTACACTTGCATCTATTCTCCCTATTTGCTGGAAAATGAAGAGAACCCATAAAGAGCTGCACTGTCTGTAGAAAGAATAATTTAACATTTTCTAACATGCAAAAAATCTCAAACTGCTAAGTGATCTGATCTAATTGCATGCTTCAGAGAAATCTCAAAGAAGCCATACAGAAGACTAAAATCGGATCAGGAATTTGTAGATCAGTAACATCAAATCCAAAGTAAGGGAAGTTAACATTTGTCAACATTAACCTCAAACATCCATTCAAATTCTGATACCCCAACCAGAAATTCCATGGTTAAAAATCTCATTTTTAAACTAGTATTTCTGGTAACAGGAACACTTAGGCATCTTAGACATTGATCAAAACCCAACTGTGCATGATTTCATGGTAAAAAGTGGAAAAACAACTGCCTGCTTTCAAGTAATTCACCTTGTAAGACAAGAAGCCACAAACAGAAAAGAACAACAAAACAATGAGACATGATCAATATAAGGGACTGTTGATGCATTATGACTATTGTCAAGCAATGGTGGGTTTTTTTATAAGCACTAGTATAAAGGACAATTTTAGGAAGGAACAAGGAGAAGGATTAAATGTTAGCCTTGTGGAAGTTTATGAAAAGCTCCTACCAAATGCAAGCGATGGAGGCTGACATCATAGGTCAGATGGACCTACGTCATTTTTTCATCTCATCTCATAGTATCATAGCTGGTATCTCACCTGATACCACAGGAGAAATGATAATCTAAATTAAAGATTACCAAAATGAAAAAATGTTTCTCACACCCAGTATAATAAAAACGGAAACAGTAAAAGAATGCACTGAGAATGGTTGACATGGTTATAGTAATGACTATAAAGTGACTGTGGCAGCACTCTATATGGATATCAGTGAAGTAACCACGCTGTATTTAAAGGAAAAATAGAAAAAAGTTATGAGAAAAAATATATGTAAAAATAAAAAACTTCATGTAAATATAAAAATGAATGATGCACCTCACTAAAGGCTTTTCCCAAACACATATTATGCTTGCAGTTCCATGAAAAGGGATGACTTAGCACAGACACGTTGACTGCTCTGTGAGCTGCTGTAACTTGCTAAAAAGAAGTTAGCATACCACAAAGAAAGCATAAGAATTTTCTCTGATTACTGGACAATTAAAGCAGCTAAGGCAACTGCCAGTGCTGTCGTGGGGGAAAGGAGTGCACTGAGGCATGGATGGAAAGGGAAGAAGGAGCCCTCATGTACACTCAGTAACCTATCAAAGTGCAACCAAGAATCTCTTACATTAAATAAATACACACTCATGTTTTTATGAAAAGAACATAACACTTCAAAAAAAAAAAAATCTGTTTGTAACTGAATTGTTTAATACAGCTAATGAACTAAATCTATCATTAGCTGAATAAGCTTACCTTATTTCACAATTTGTTAGCTTTTTAAAAGCAATGATCTTCTTTTACCTTTATTTTTAGATCCTCCATAAAAAGTAGAAGTTTATGTACCATGGGATTATTCCAGAAACAACAGTGGCAGATTTACACAGAATATTTAGCATTTAATGTTAAGAGAAATAAAAGAATTGAGGATCAATGCTAGATGCTTGAAGTAAGCACAACTCTTTTACATTAAAAATTTATTTTAACTGTATCTTTCAATCTGATCTTTTAGGACAGTCTTACCCTATACTAAAAGTAGAATTAACAAATTCCTATAAATTTTACCAGAAAACATCTGAACAGACCATGTACCTAACAGATGGAGGATGACTGCCTTATGACAGCATGGTATGGCAGTCAGTATCTACGAATAACTTTATTCACAGTGAGATGTTATTTCTACAGCATAGGAAAATGTAACAAATATAAAGCATAAAAGCAAGTGTAGCCTATTCTAACAAAGGTTCTGATCCTGTAAATCATTGTGAGCAGTTGTCTGGAGGGCAGTGGGATTATACACTTTAGGGAAGTTCAATGCATGTAAAGCTTCACAGGCTCCAGCCTTAAGAGAATAAAAGGTGATGCTTCTGTAAGACGAGAAACTTGACACCCAGAAGCAGGTTAGTTTCAAAGAATGGAAACAGTTCATTCTCCAACGGTGCTTACAGAAACCTAATAGAAGCTAAAAGTGGTCCTCACCTCAAGGAGTGAAAGGTCAAAGAAAAAAAAATAACAACATTGGCAGTATCGAAGTAAAACTTGTATACTCAACAGAATCCAACTGTATGTTTTACACTAATATTTAGCTACTACTTAGGTTCTTCTATTTTGCCTTATGTAAAACTATGACTAAACTGACTGTAAATGTATATGTTTTTATTCAAACAAAAGAAATGTAAAAAACCCAAAACCACTAATGCATACATTAGTTATATATATTTACTGTGAGTATTCTACAACACTGGCAAAATTAATATTAAGTCACTTTTTAAGTCAGGGACTGAAGAGTTAAAGAGTGGCCTACTTCAACACTTAAATCTACAAAATAAAAAGCCAAAAGAGAATGTGACATAGATTTAAATAAAACACACAGCTGATGAATCACATGAAACAAATTAGCTGAATTTTAATGCCAGCTCTACTTAAGTCTGAATGTGAACAGTGTTCTGAATACGATGAACAAAGCTACTGTTCAGAAGCCAATAACCCACTGCTGGTGTGCAGATTGAAGTCTCTATTCTAACCTCCTGAGCTCAATGTCTTAAACTACGCCTTTGAAAGAAATATTTATGTAAATGACAATCTTTTGGCAAAGAGCCACAAAAATCGCATGTGCCTGTACTTCTCCGATAAAAATATAAAAGGTTAGCATGTAAAGCACTTTAGGAGTTACTTTTTCTAAAATATAAGCACACAGATCTAAAAATAAAACACTGTGAACACCCTATTCTCATTTTGGGGCTAGATTTTCCTGAGGCAGGAGAATTATTCTTTAAATCAGAAACATCAGAAACTGTCAGTGTTACAGAGTGTCTGCTTCCATGAGAAACTACTTGAATTTAAAAGGAACGAGCCCAAACCAGAACATTACACTGACAGAAGAGAACCTTAAAAATTCATTCCACTATTCCGCACGTGTCCTTTCCATGTGCAGCTAAAATTAAAAACTGCTTTCAGTGTGGGTTAAGTTATATTCCAACAATGGTGGGTTATTTCTGGCTTTTTCCTCTAATAAAAATAATTTACTACAAGCACATATAGGTACGTTATCTTATCTTCCATTCAAGACACTGTGAATCTGCTCCAAATTTTTTCTAGTTTATGTTCACCTTGCACTTCCATGACTGACTTGGAAAATAACCACCATGGTCCAACAGTGGGTCCAGCACTGAATGTTGCCAGCATAGCTTAGATGCTAGGCTGTTGGGCTATACATGACACAGCCTACCTATTCACCATCTACTGCAGGAGATGGTTGCCACCACAGGATGTGGTCCTTCTCCACCCAGCCAGGTGGTGGTAAAATGGCAGCAGCATCAACTACCTTCATCCACACTGAAGGCTGTGCTGTGCCCACATTCCCTGTTTAGTTGGTTATGTCAGGCCCTGGAGCACGCCAACAGGCTCTACCACCTCTCCCCCCCACCCCCAGCCAGAGATTTCACTGCCTGTGCTCAAGGCCTGCTCTGATACAGTGCAGCTGAGTAACGTGGGACTGGACTGCTGTGGTAAGAGCTGTGAGAAGCCTCACTGGAGTCCTCTATTGTGCGATTCAAGAACTGCCTTCGAGCTCAGGCCTTTGCCCTTGGTCCTTGCCTGACCTACATCTATGTACCTTACTGGTCTTGACCTTGACTTACTGACTTGACTTCCTGGCTTAACCCAAAATGTGCCTCGTGGCTACAGACCACTGGGCTGTTTGCTGTCCCTGGTGACTGCCGCTGAACCTGCTCTGATCTTCCTGTTTGGCTACTGTGGGACTGCACCCCTTGCTCATGAGGAGAACACCCTGCCTGTCTTGCTGTCCTCCTCAGCTCCCAGCTTGCCTTCTCTCGTGGAGCAGCTTGCCCTGCTCCTCTCAGACAAGTGGAAGGTTGACTTCTCTGCAAGCCCTCATACCCTGAAGGGCCATTCTCCCTGCTCTTTCCAAACCCCTCTCCCTGAAGGTGAAAACAAAGAAATTCTGCAAGTTACTCTTTGCACACCTAAATTTTTTTTTCTTCACATGTTTTAAAGGAGAAAGTAACTACGTGCACAAGAGTCATTTAACTTTCACACTCCATAAAAAGTAACAGACCTAAATAATTGTTATTAAATAATAAATAGAGCAACAGAAGGCATGAGCACAAAGGCATGTCATGCTTTATCTATCATGTGCCTTTTAAATTTTTCTCTCAATACAGTTTAAGAAAAAAATGTTGCTTAAAATAATGAAATAACTTCTCATTAAAAATGACACAAAAATATTTTTTCTAAAGGTTTGATACTGAGAAACAGAAGACTAGAAAATACGGGCCACTTTGGAATGCAATATGAAATTTTGATGCTTAACAGTCTGCTAATTACTCATCTGATCTCTAATACCTAATAATCAAATACTAATAACATAATGTTTCGCTCTGAAGTTATTTCTCCTATTCTTCTCATGTCTGGTCAGTATAGTGACAGTGTATCTTTATGCCTAAGGGTGCATTTTTTCTGGATTACAAGCTCTCACACAGAACGCTCCAGAAAATTTGCAGTACTATCAACGTATCAAGGATACTGCCGCAAACATTGTTTCAAACCGAAATTTGCAACAGGTCATTTGGACACTGGAAAACAGCATTTGCTCATATACACACTTGTATAAAGGCAGGAATAAAAAGTCATGACACACTCAATACTAAAGCATAAGGGAATCAATGTTTTATCTTAATAAAGACCAAAAAAAGAGAAAGCTATAGTTTGATATATCTATCTAGACAAAAATTATAAACCCCTCAGTGCATATTAAGCAGTACAGAGACTTCACTGAACAGATGCAATAGCTATTTAAAAACTCCTATTACCATAGGTATTCAGGAAAGCTTGCAACAACTCGTTCATATGCCCATACAATAAATTTGCCTCGTTACTCTGCTGTAAGAAGCTGCTTCAGAAGGGCAAGATAAAGAAGAGATCAGGTAATCCAAATACTGTGTAAAGGAAGTAGTAGGTCTTTGGTCCTGGTTGACTTGAATTTTGGTTATTTGGTTAATTAGCTTCCAAAGAACTTGATATTCCATTCTACTGCTCAGTGGTAGGCTTCTACAGCAATATGAGACACAAGTCTTTTCTGAATATGAAGAAAGTATTTTATCTCCTCTTTTTTCCTGAGGGATAGATTACATCACATTTATTGTGGGGTAAGAGCCAGGATATGGGCCACTAGCAGTATGTAGCTAAGAAACGCATTTCCAGCTTATCATCTTACCTCACAATGTTTTCCCATGTTCTCAAGTTTTGAATAAATATTCTACTTTTGACAAAAATTCAGCAGACACAAAAAGCCATCATCTCCAGCTTTATTTCCCAACTTCAAAAATTCCTTCAAAAGTACAGAAGACTCATGAACTGACTGACACAAGTGAAAAATAAGTTTTCTTTCCTCAAATTCTTTACAGTGTTGGTAAAACTAAGGCTTCTGTGTTCTACCCTAAACTAGTATCAATCAGCGGTGTTTGGAGGGATTCCAAATATACACAGGAGCATTTTTGAGAGATGTCATTAATGCACATTAACTATACTGTAAGCATTTAAAATTATCTGGAAAGTATTTTAGAAATATGACTTATTACTCTATATTACAAAGGTAATTAAAAAAAGCTAAAAATACTGCTCTGTCTTGTCCTGATTAGCTTTTGCTCCAATCCTTTTTCTCTCCCTACTACCTTTTCATCTGAACTTCCTTTTTACTTGTCATGTCCTCTGGTACTCTCTTTACTTCTCTTTTATACCTTGTCTCACGTAGGTCTACGTGGGTAAGGTAGGTGGGCAACAACCACCTACTACTCATCTGGTATGTTGCCTTTTAACATTGAGACCCCATTATTAGCACATTAAGAAACCTAATAACTTTATTTGCCCTGCGTTTCAAGTAGGTGGCAATAAAAGGAAAACTGAAAAACAAAAAGCAGGTTAAATATTTAGAAGTAATGCCTCACTGTGACATCTACAAGAATATTACATTGCCTACTTAAAGGAAGTGATTCATTTAAACCTGGCCTGGGCAAAAGATGATTGCAGAGAACATTATAACCAGAGTGATGAATGTGGCACCTTCCATAGCTTTTTCATTTTTAACTTCTATAATCACTAAAAAGCTACACTTCTTAAATTAATACATCAATAGATTTTATACAACTTGCAAATCCCTCAAAAGTTAATTTCACCCTTTTTATTAAAAAGTTTTTAAACAATGTCAAAACTGGAATTAACATAATAACCTTCCAGAAAAGTTACATTTCAAATGATCTTGCTCAATTTTAACATTGCTAGAGATTTGCTAAAAACATGTAGCATACTTTTTTAAAAGAATAATTTAATAGATACTTGTCTAAAGCACTGTAATGAAAAAGTAGACAGATAATGCTTATCTTCAGTTTTTATTTTACTCCTTTTCTTCTTACTTATGTATATTAACAAAAAACCCTCAAATGATTTAGACAAAAGCTTTTAGCTCAACACATAATTGCAACAAAATTACAATAATTGTACCAATTAAAATAATCCTGAATGAACAGTTTGTCATCTTAATGTTCCAGTGGTTTATAGAAGGATCTACTTAATTAGCTGAAATTGCTTTCCAATGTTAGTATCAAATGTCATTTGTTAAAAGTTGAACGATTTCGAAAATAATTTAACAAAGCAATTTTACAAAACACCAAGAACCAACATTTTCTTTTCAGCTGAATAAAGCAAGCAGATGTGTCATCAAATTGCTATAAAAATAAATGAGCCTTTATATGGGGAAAAATAAATTTTACTACTCGTGCTACAGAATACTATTTTCTGATTTTTTATGAAATCAAATTCTTTAATAAAATAATTTCGTATCATTTATATGTTGGTGGTATTTTTAGTATGCTGTAAATACACTTTCTTAAATTGAAGTAGTAAACAATGAAGTACAAATATTCAACTGTATGTGAAACAGAAAAATGTTTTAACCTGCCTAAGTGATTTCCTGATTTGATTCACATGGATGTATCACACAAAACATCTGAACTTATCAGTAAAACATAGCACCAATGAAACCACCCATAGAACTCCAAACCTACAGTAATCAACTGCTGTTCCACTTATAACTAAATTAGGTTTTGCCAGTTTAATCTGAAGAAAAAAGGAAAAACAGAGAAACAGAGGATGAGTTATCTAGTAACCTGAAATTAAGTATTTCTCTGGTTACCATTACTAGAGATAACTATTTGTTGCTTCCAAAAAGGGGTAACATCAGTAAAAAGACTGGGAAAAAAAGCAAGCAAAATCGTATACCAGTGCTGAAACTGGAAAGACAAAATCTAGAACCGAAGAAATGAAGAAACACCAACACTTTCCATTACTGACAAATCAGACAGAGCAGATATCTTCCACAAATTATTCCTTAGAATAGCGTAAGAGTTGCAAAAGCCTTAAAATGTAATAAATAAGCTATGGCTGGCTTAGATCCTTTTGTCCCCCACACAAAAAACAATCCTGAATAAAAGAAAGCTATTATGTTACTCTTCTAAATTTGGTGTGTTCTTCTTTGGCACATCGTTTCGCCATTCACTTCGACATCCATCACAGATAGGCATGCATACATATGTGCACAAACACTTTATTGCAGAGGTTAAATTAAGCCCAAGTGATGGATGAATTATATGTTGGTAAGTTTTAAATAATGTTTACTTGCAACTCTGAGGAAAGCGCAACCATTTTCTCATCATGGAAGATACGTATCTTTTTTCAAAATCAAAGACTTAAGGTTCTTGATTTCTATAGTTTCCTTCAGCTTCCCAAAATGCATGTTTTCAGGGAGATTAAGTAAGGGTGGAGATCCTAATCAGAACAGATGGCTCTTGACAGTTTCTTCTATCCTGAGCCAAGCTCTCATGTTCTAATATTTTCAATGAATATATAAGAATAGCTACATCACAGAAATTCAGGGACCAGCAACTATTTGCTGATGTCCTCACAAAGAATTGATAAGCCCTGTCTTAATACCCCAGTTTGAGCAAAGCCTGGGCAAAGGATGACAGGTAGGACTGCCCCTCATGACATCAAGCACAACAAGCAGAGTAACATTAAAACTAGCCAGTAGGAAGCGCTTGAACAGAAGGTTGTGTGAATACCTGAATTCTGTATCATTAAACAAATTGTAAAATCAGTTCTGGGGACAAGCACTCTCCTCTTCCCCAGTGAGTATCTTTAAGCACTGAGACAGTGAGCCATGATTTCTCTTACGACTATCTCCCTAGATACACCAGCCTTACATTTCTCACAGTTTCACCAGGTAGTGACTAGAATTATGTTCAGAAAGATATGGAATCTAGATCCTAACACCATCAGAGAGAGGACAATACTTAACATGGATCTACCAAATTCCTGGGTGAATGTTCTACTGCAATAGTATCCAGACATGACCACGAGGAAATTCTCATGGATTATTATCAACTTGATACTGACTTTTTTTTTCCAAGGGGCCTTCCATAACAGGCAGGTCATTAAAATGTTCTGGTAGCCTGCTGTGTTCCCTGCCATTTCCATTTCAAAGGCCAACTGGAACTTTACTACAATGCCCACACATTGGACATTGCACTGGACAACTCCTCATGCTCACCAGGAGCAGAAGGTTCCTGCAACTTGCCATACAGCCTGCCCCAGCACCTGGTATAACTAATTTAAACACATCTATCTTCGAATTAAAGTAGCCTTTGCTGCTGTGTTTTGTGCTAAACCTAATCTTTTCCTCCTCCTGTAAACATGCTCAACCACATTTATTTGTCCAGGCTTTTTAAGGGCTTCAGCTACTGACTCTCAAGGATCCTGAATAGGCTCCAGCTGCAAGGTAAGCACCATGAGACTCAACTTAGGCCTCACATTAGCAATTCTGGGCATTCACACTAGCAGAACCGTAGATGTTGCAGGAACTTCAGGGGTAAAAGTTCAGACATCCATAGTTTTTCCAAGTGTTTACAAGTTTAGTCAGTTATTTTCTGAATTGCATTCTTGAACTTGTATACATGCCTGAAGTTTCACTTTCAACTGTATAAACCTTAACACATGGAACAGACTTTATTAGCAAAGACAGTCCAGCTACTAACAGCTTCAAGAAGTGACAGGCCGGTAAATCTGCTACATCTACAAGAGAACTGGTTAGCTCATAGATGCAGAAACTCTCCCTAACACCTTCAGACTTCAGAAAGACAAAGGCCTACAGGCAGGAGGGTTACAAAATTACTTTAGTGACTTCTAGGAACATCTTCCAATAGACAAAGTACTGCAGACTTTGGTTTCTGCCGTGATAAGAAGGATATAAACAGATACAATGTGTTCAGCAGATTATCTCATTTAGTGAGTAAACTTAATGAGGAAAGGGACTGAGAAGACATTCCCTCCCATACAATCAGCTTTAATAGCATGATTTTTAATCAACAAGGTGGCAATATCAAAACACTGCCATCTACAGCCTTAAGCAGTAGAAAATATCAAGAAACAAAGGAAGGTGACTAAAACTCAGAGCGTCAAACTGAAATGAAAAACTAAGGCCTTGGGGGAAAAGAAATAAATGACTCAAATGTCTTAGACCGAGGAAGACTGGAGAATCCAAAAAACAGAGGAGAAAGTATTCAAGCAAAACTGGGACTCCTCACTGCATGGGAAATCGGACAGTGATGATATTCACAGCAAAATCTGAAGTGAGACTAGGGCTCTCCTCATCCTCTTTAACATCTTTTCTACTTTGGTACAACCTTTTTGAATGTGATGACTAGAATCTCATAGTGTTTAGAATTTAGATACATCACAGATTGGTGTAATACAAGACCTTCCTTCTTTCCATTGCTTTGCTAATAACTCCTAAAGACACTGTTTCATTTTCTGACTGTTGCTGAGCACTGAACATATTTTTTCCGAGAAATCAGCAGTGATTTGTGAATTTCTTTCCTCAATGCAGATTTAGAGCCCGTTACTATGTTAGCAGGATTATAGATGAGATTATTTTCCCCAGTATGTTATGATACTTGTATCCACAATGACTTTGATCTGCAATTTACTCATAGCTACTTCCACAACCCTCTGTGAAACACCTGTCCTGGTTATATTCCCCACACTGTATCTTCTCCCTCTGCCAGACCATTTAAAGGTATGTCAAAGAGCGCAAGTATTATCTTTGGAAACTTTACCTGCAAGTTTCTCACGAGACCCTTATTCCTATCTTTCACGTCCTTCTTTTGTTTTTCTGAGGCAATCTTGCCTGTTATTACCTTAAATTTTAATACATTTAAATGTTCTTAGATCAAGATCTTGCTTAAAATTTCTTAAATTTCAAAATATTACATTGCCTTCTTCACACATTCATTGACTCTGTTGAGAATTCAGTTTCTTGAAACACACCTTCTCTCTACAAAAGTCACAGTGACTTTTCCCAGTATATCATTTATTTAGATCTGGCACTGACATTCGTTCTGGTGTTATGGATATTTCCTTTAGTCTTCACAAGAGAGCATATTCCCATAGCTGGCTAATTTACAAGTCTGAGAAGTGTGAGTTGCAAACATTCAACAGAAACTTGCTTTAATCTGACAACTTAATTATCTTACAACTTCATTTACAGAAAACCCACGTATTTTATTCTACTTCAGGGCTTTAAAAATTTGCTTTTTGCAACTTCTGCAAACCATTTTGGCATTACACAAAACTGACATTAGGAAGACTCTTTACAGCAACAGGGAGAAGAATGCAGCACAACATAAATGTAGAGGAATATTAACTGTATGTCACAATTATAAATAAAATGGTAAAAATAATTAAAGTAGACCAGGATGGAGAGGTGGATAACAACAACAGTGGGCTTGACCACAGAACAACCTGAAAACAAAAGGGGAAGGAGAACACAATAGGCAAGAAATCAGAATAAGGAGCTTAACTGGGCAAGGAGAGAGACTACATGAAAATCCTGATGATGAGAGATGACTTGAAAAGGCAACATATAAACCCAAAGGAGCAAATACTGGTACTAATAAGTATACCAACTGGAAAGCTAAACCAAGCAAAGATCCAGACCAGCAAAGAGAGAGGCTGGAAGTGAGAAGATAGAAGTGAGAAGATAGAGCAAGTCAGTTTAAGGAAGTAAAAAGCATAAAGACATTTTTCTCCAGAATCTGGACCGAAAGCCAACAATGCAGACTCAGCATTTTTTTTGTTTTCAAAATTTGACAGAATTACAAAGCATGGGCTTGTTCCCCTCTATGAAAGAATAACAGCATAGCGTCTCCACCTGTTACCAAGAGACAAGTACAAGTGACTGCAATCTATATTGTTCACAGAGGTGTGCCTGTGCCACAAACTGAAGCCTAATTTTAGTTTGGGGGTTTTTTTAAGACCCTGGGAAAATGTTGCCATTATAACATTCAATAGGTTTTCCTATCTCTGCATAGTATGATACAGTAAAGATACACTATTCCTGACAACTGGTTTCATACTCATCAATATAGTCTTCCATATTCATCAGAGTATCTACAGAAAAGCACTCACAAATTTACTTTCACCAACAATCCTTCACAATAAGAATATATTAGTTAGCTTTTTTTGGTTTTAATAACAAATTGAAGCACAGAGATATAGGTATATTTATTTAGTAACCAAATTGAGACACCCAGGTTTTTTTCAGTGTACTCCACCTACTGAAAGCAGAGCTCCCACTAGCTTCAGATATAGCTCTGAACACTGAGCACTTACTAATATCAGCCTTCAGAACCATAAGCTGTATACCATCTCCCAACAGAGGCACAAACACTAAGTGAAACGTACGATAAGAGGTGACTAGTCCAGCACCACACAAACTCTGATGAATAGTTCCAGAACAGCTTTCAGTTGTCTTAGCTTAGTTTTCCTATTGCACTCTTTTCAACTACAACAGATAGCACTGAGATGTGACAGAAAATGGCCCTCCCCTTTGCTACACAGCCTGTCTATACAGTTTGCAAAATTAAATTCTGGACATTACAAAACAGGAATCTTATGGGGGCAAAACAGAATCATAGAATCATAGAATGCTTTGGGTTGGAA
>VYZW01037967.1:8286-27632 GCA_013401315.1 Balaeniceps rex
TCCAGTCATGGGGGACTTCACCTGACTGCCAGGACTTTTCAAATATCATGGACAACGGCTTGGCAGCTACATCAGCCAACTCCCTCAGGACTCTGGGATGCATCTCATCAGGTCCCATAGACTTATGTATATTCAGGTTCCTCAGGTGGTCACGAACCTGATCTTCCCTTACAGTGGGAGGGGCTTTACCCCCCTGGTCCCCATCTTGTGGTCCATCAACTCGGGAGGGGTGAGGAGAGAGGTTGCCAGTGAAGACTGAGGCAAAAAAACTGTTGAGTACCTCAGCCCCCTTCTTGTTTGTTGACACTAGGTCGCCATCCTTGTTCATCAGGGGAGGCACGCTTTCTTTAACCTTCCTTTTCTGGTTGATATACCGGTAGAAGCCCTTCTTGTTATTCTTCGCAACCTTCGCTAAATTCAGCTCCAGCCGCGCCTTGGCATTCCTGACCCCTTCCCTACACAACCAGGCAGCGTCCCTGTACTCTTCCCAGCATACCTGTCCCTGCTTCCACTGCCTGTGCAGCTCCCTCTTGCCCTTCAGTTTGACCAGCAGGTCTCAATTCAGCCATGCTGGTCTCTTGCCTTCCTTGCCTGATTTCTTACACCTGGGGACTGAGAGCTCTTGTGCTCTATGGAAGGCGTCCTTAAAGAGCTTCCAGCTCTGCTTCATTCCCTTGTCCCTGAGGACTGTTTCCCAGGGGGTCCTTCTGACTAACTCCTTGAACAGCTGGAATTTTGCTTTCCTAAAATTTAGTGTCCTGATTATACTCCTCACTTTTCCCATATCCCTCAGGAGCGTGATCTCCACCAATGCGTGATCACTGCAGCCCAGGCTGCCTCTAGCCTTGACGTCACTTGCATTGGTGACCATCAGGTCCAATATTGCATCCCCTCGGATAGGGCTGTCTATTACCTGGCTTAAGAAGTTATCCTCAATGCATTCTAGGAATCTCCTGGATTGCCTACAGTTACTTTTCCAGCAGATGTCAGGGTGGTTGAAGTCCCCCAGTAGGACGAGAGTCTGCAAGCGCGAAGCCTCCTGGAGTCGGAGGAAGAAGACTTCGTCAGTAGACTCCCCTTGATCAGGCAGCCTGTAGTAGACACCAGGCACAAGGTTCCCTTTGCTGCCTCTGTCTCTGATTCTTACCCATAAGCTTTCAACCTGCTCGTGGCTATTCTTCAGGGACAGCTCTTCACACTGTATCGTGTTCTTTATGTGGAGGGCAATGGCTCCGACCCTCCTTCCTCGCCTGTCCCTTCTGAACAGCCTGTAGCCATCGATAGCCACGTTCCAGTCATGGGATTCATCCCACCACATTTCAGTAATGGCAATCAGGTTGTAGCTTTCTAGCAGCACGGTAGCTTCCAGCTCCTCTTGTTTGTTTCCCACGCTGCGTGCATTCGTGTAGAGGCATTTCATCTGGGCTGTTGTCACCTTCTTAGTGGAACATCCCTTGTTTCCCTTGAGGTGTTTCACAGAAGTTTCCTTGTTGGCTCCTACTGCCTCAGGAGTCCCCAGCTCATCTCCGCAAGGCTTTGACTGTGCTGCAGTGTCCCCAGCGTGCCTCTGGGCAACAGGTTGAGGGCTCATACTAGCACCCCGTCCCTCTAACCATTGTGTATCATCCTGCTGTTTGTCACAGGCAAGCCTGATATGTTCCCCCTCCCCCTTCACATCTAGTTTAAAGCTCTGTCAATGAGCCTCGCAAGCTCCTGAGCAAAGCCCCTCTTTCCCCTTTGGGAAAGGTGGCTCCCATCTGACGCCAGCAAGCCTGGTGCCATGAGGAAGCAAATTCAGAACCAGCCTAGAGTTGTCTCTGTGGCACTGCAGTCTGTCAGGTTATGTATCTTTTATCACTTCAGAATTGTTTTTTTGTGTTCTGAGACCTTTTTGGTCTTACTAGGATACGACCAGTGCCCCCTGCTCCTAACTGTTGGTGTCCCACCTTGTGGGGTAGATGGCCATTAGCCATAGGCAAACAGGTCATGTACCCACTACTCCTTCAAATCCTGAGCACCAGGCCAATCAGGATGAGACATGTTACAGAACAGGGAAGCGTAAGAGCACACTAGCACTGCCTATAAAATCACACAGCTACAAGTCCCAGTCTGGAGGAACAGTGTTAGCAGATTTTATGGGAATCACATTTTTGATCAAGTAACGCAAAATTTTTTAGAGTCTTGAATATGTCATGGGGTTGCAGTATCACAGTACCTATATCCCTGTATTAGAGCATTTGGTCTATTCCAAAAACTTCCAGACTTCCACTGCCTCCAGTAGATGATGCTTCAGGTCACCAAACACACACACCTTCAAATGAGCTTATACATTGTATGTTATGCTAATGGTATTCTTGCCACTTAAAAAGTCTTGTTAAAGTTAAAATGTTTCTGTCTCCTGTGGTTACTCTTCACTAAAATAATAGTCATAACACATCACTCAACCAGATGCACAGAGGAATGGACACACAATAATACTATGATTTTAAAAGGTGGTGTTACAATGTGTAAAACTCATTCTAAAGCTTGTGCATAGGACTGGGCTGTTTTGACTATGAATTCACTGTCAAAACAGTCTGTTTCTATAGCCAGACATCTAACTCATGTTTCCTATCTTGCAGTAAAATACTGGTGGAGAAAAGACATTCATAGTTTATCCAGCTGTTGCTATCAGTTTATATCCAGAAAAATAAGAATGTAATATTTAATACCCTTTGCCATAACTTGGCAAAGCTATCTATACCTTGCCTTTCTTAGGCTTTCACATTAATATGTCTGTGTAAGTCCAGAAATCATAAGCCTTTAACTGCGGCTCACCTGATCAAGCTAATATTAATGCTTGAGTTTTGGTGCAGCCTAAAGTGTAACAGAGATATTTGAATCCTGAAACGATGTCAAAGCCGTGTTCAACTAAATCATCACAAATGTCTTAAATTATTTAAATAATCTGGAATTTATTTAACTGGAGCTAAACTATTCTGCTGACCAAAATTCATTAGAGGTTACGTAAGGAGGTTCATGGTGCCATGAGGCTCAGAAGTAAGGGGATATTTTGCTGCATACACTTACAAGATTGTGAAAACAATAAAAATGCTGAAAAGGATACATATCAAAGTTGTATAGGGAGTCTGAAAGAAAAAAGATTGATATGGGATAGCTGCAAGCAGTTAAATGTCTGGATATTTAATTCATTTAGCTGTTGTATCTAAATTGATTTACTAACTTCTTTGGTAAGATCTAACTGGTCTCAACTTTCTGTTTTGTTTTGTTTGTTTGTTTGTCTGTTTTAAACTTTATTTCTATAAACAAATAATGATAAAATATGTTTTATTTGGGGGAAATAGGATATGTGGATTGCATTTGATTTTCCATTCCTTTTTTACTTGAGAATTTATATGATGAGAACATAATCAAAATAAAAGCTCTACGATAGAGACAATACTGTGAAAAGGCCTAGAGGAACAATAGAGGCTATGAAAACAATAGGTGATGATTTTACTTTCACTAATGAGCATATATGCTGAAACACAACAAAGGGAACAAATGAGAAATCAATGAACAGCCAAAGAAGAAAAAATAAACAACAAAACAAAGAACACGTGGAAAACAAACCATTTCCAGGACTGAGAGGCCTACAAAAAAGAAGTTGAACTTAATCTAAGAAGTTACTTTAATACAATGTCTTTGAAATAGCCTTAATTTTATTATAGCTGCTTTTCTACAACTCTGTCTCCTCTTTCATCTCAACACAGAAGTCACAATAGGTAAGTCATGAAATAAGTTAGTGAAAACAGAAATGTATAATGGAGGAATAAATACATTCTATTAGAGAAATCAGAGCAAGAGTTTCTCTTGCTGGAGCGTGAGGAGGTTTACATTCTTTGTAAACAAGAGCTCAGCTTCTGGCCCTTATTTTAATAATAATGAACCTCCCTCCTGTGTATTCAATTGTAAAAGATCCATTGCTTAAGCTGAGTAATGACTTGATCATGAATTTAATTTCTAACACAGATTGATTTCATCATATTAGCATGTTATGCTAGCTCACTATTGTTGGATATCTGAAACTACAAGCTTTCATACTTGGATGGCTCTGATGCCATGTGCCATGACTATTCAATGATTTGGTATAGCTTCTATCTGTCTTCTGCTTTGAGGAACAGAACATAGTCACTGTCTGTAATCAGCTAGTACAAATGTGACATCATGTCCTTCAAACCTTCACAAGTGAAATACAGTATTTCTTTTTTGTCCTCTATATGACTTTCAAATTAAAATATGTGTTCAACAAAATGAATACATGCATCAGTCTGTAGCTCCACAATGTTTTGATAATTATTTCCCAAATAATCAAGGAAAGCTTAGGTAAAACTACAAAAAGAGAATAAGCATATTGTGCCATTTCCTCAGAGAACTCTTTCACTCTCCAGTGGTTAGCAGTTCAGGGATTTCTTAAGCCACTGGCATTATCTTTTATTTAAAAGTCTTCAATGGATTTAGCACTTTGAATGGTTTAGAATACGAGGTATGGAGATTAGGCTTTTGGAAAAGAAGGCTGAAATTAACACTACATATTTTGTCTTTTTATTGTATTCTGAAAATCATGTCAATGATTAAAACTATCTTAGAATGAATTTGTCCTCTTAACAACCTAAAACACCATACCTTAAATAGATAAATTGTTTATCTTTCGTGCAAAAAAGTTGTTCATAGGAGACTGCCTTTCTGAATAGACATGCTGTCTAGCTTGTTCTCTGCCTTGACAATATTGTGACAAGAAATATAAAGAATTGATATTTAAATTAAAATATATGCATGCTCACCATAAATATTAATGAATAATTTTGTTGACTTATGGAATCTAAGAATATTGTACAAGGCAAAGATGGTGAGATTTTAATGTTGTTTGATCATTTCTTATCATTCCAATCCATATCAATCACATTTTTACTTTGGCTGTGAAGTCAGGATATTTGCTGCCCGCTATATACTGCCAGTCAAGAGGGTATTAACAGACACAAGTCCATGAAAATTTTGAAGAAACTATTATAACTGTAACAACTGTAGCCACTGTAGCAATAAGATCAGATGGTCCCTTCAGGAAACAGGGAAATTGGCTAGCCCCAGCAGAATCAATGAAGGTTTTGTCATTGTTCCCAATAATATTTTTGTGCTTCCTATCTTAATTCTGTAACAAATATATCTATATTAAAGACACACACGTTGTCTCAATACAGAAACCATTACAGCGACTGGATTTATGTCTCTGGAGAAAGTAATTTGCTTGGACAGGCAATTAACTATACCTATAAAAAAATGAATAGAGCATTACAAACACAGCAAAAAGCCACTTTCAAGCATATCAGTCAAACTTCTCTCCTGTTCACACTGATGGCATTGAAATGATTTTATTTCAATTCAATTAAGTTACTCTTTTTCATTTGCTTATCAAACCAGTATGATGAATAATGCTGAGAGATCAAAGGATCCTACCATCTATTTTTGATTTATGACTTGGTATCAGGCTCATAATAAGCATTACCTCATGTTTATACAATATCAGTTCACTGCATCTAAGTCTTATTTCATGGGAGAAATTCTTGGTAAACAAATTTGTTAGTAACTTTAAAAATAGATATATAACAAAAATGGAGAAAGGCACCAAACAGAATTGCTACTGAAAATTTTGTTGAGCATTCATTGCATCACAGTTAGTTCAACTACTTTTTCATAACGTACATCTTACATGTATTTGGTATTTCAATATGGAGAGCAGACAGATCAAATTATAGTACTGTAAAATGTCTGTAACTGTTAAATCAACCATCTTTTACCTTTTCAAAATGTTCTTAAAAAGCAGAAGAATTGGTAAGTGATAATGTTGTAAGGACAGTTTTGCTTATATCCTCAAACCAAATAAAATCTAACATAAGCTAAAATACGTTATAGAAGCTATTCAAACATGATTCAGACAGTGATACACAAACAGCAGCAAGAATGAATGACTCTTTCAGTATATGTAGCGTGTTGTGAAAGTAATAGAAGGTATACTGGAATTCACTAGCTATGATTCCTTGGTATCAGTTACTGGACGGATTTTTTTTTTTCCCTCAAAGGACAGATTTCCCAAGATTTTATCTTTTGAAAAATCATATTTAAGTTTAATAAGTACTTCAAGAAAATGTGATATACCTCCTGCCTTCCTCTAATGGCAACCTTTGAGTGTGCCCCATTACAGAATAATCATCCACTTATAATAGACAATATTCATTTTTCCCAATCCCTGTGTGAATAGTTATCCAGATTTAGAAATCCATGTCTGTACTCCATAACTACCCAGTTGTAATGGAGACTAACACTTAACTTAGAAAACTAGAATGCCTTGGTTTTTTTCTTAACACCATTCAACTTCATGTAGACAGGCAGTGTTGGGCCCCAAAGTATATCAGTGAGTAGTCTGTCATTTTTGTAACTAGTACATTTAGAATGCAAGACCTTGGTGAGGAACATTCTATCATAATTTAGGTTATAGGTAATTAAGATTTTCTTGGCACCCATGTCTATAAGAATGCTATAAGCCCGGGAAGAATCAGGACTCTGTACTGGGAGCCTTGCCGAAGACATTGTATTCGTGGAGTTAGTGATCTTGAGCAAGCGTTGTCTGCTCTGTTGGGCTTTGTATTTTAAGCTTGAGAGGCCTGTATGTTAGAAAGGCCTGCATGAGTAGCCGCTACATGGGAACCTGCTGGAAATGCCCTGTGCCAGCCTGTGCTGTACACTGGTGGACATTATGACAGAGTAATGTTCCAGCCTGTCAGGAGACTTGTGATTCTGTTTGTTACACAAAATAAATGGCACCATGGAATGGAAGGAAGGAGGAACCTCTCCATGGATGGGATACATGCAGCATGTCATGGGAAAATCTTTCTCAGATCTATCTGATGCTGCAGAATAGAGGAGTTCCCAGCATCTGAAGGGACCTAAGATTTACTCATTATCTGTATTTCTTTTCTTGTTCTGTCCTATTAAAAGAGATATTCTATTAAGCCATTTGTTGTCAAGCTTTTCTTATTGAGATCCAGAAGGAACCCTGCACCATATCTCTACCTTTCTCACCTCACCCTCTCCGCTGGTGCAGAAAGACTTTATTCCTAGCTGTGCTACAGAGATCTTCAAGGACTGGAAAGTTGAAGGTAGAAGTCAGAGTGGTTTAGATGTAATGAAGTTCAGTGACTGAGGGACTTCCTTTTCCCATGATGGTCTAGTTATCTCTATCTTTTTAACACCACCCCCCACCTCCCCAATAATTAGAAAGTTTTAATTGCTTGGGTGATCTCAACACCTGATGATGTGCAGCACAGGGTACTGAGTGCTGACAGTCTCAATGTCAACACTTCTAAATTTCACTAACCTCCAAGTACAAACAGAATGGAAAGAAGGTTTATGTAATGAAACAGGTATTATCAACCATGTCTTTTTTAACTTTGTGTTAGGGTATTTGAGGAGCTCTACTATTTTCAACTGCAATCTCATTAAGCCAAATGGCTAGAAGCAATGTCAGTGAAGACGCATTCACATACACACTAATTATATGCACATATACGTATGTGTAGAGACGGATTTTTTTGTGTATGTAGGATGTTCACTTATGGAGGAAATCTTGTATTGTATCAAATGGCTTGAAGATCCAGCACTCTCTGGTATATCTGATTTTCACTGAAATTGAGTCTCCAATAAACCAGATCACCACAATACATGATGACATAATCATAACCAGTGGTGAAGGAGGCCCTATTTTGCATCTCAAGAGGAATATCCTGTGTGCCTATTCCTATCTTAACATATTCCACTTGTTGTGAAAATTCACGCATGTAAAGGTCCTCCAGTAAGGTGAACCATAAGAAAAAAAACCCTACTCAAACACTACCATTAAATTTGTTCTTTCCTTAGCCAAAGTTCATTCTGTGTGTGTCATTAATAAATTTGTTAATAAAATGTTGTAGAAAGGAACATATCTTATTTCCTTCTACACAACAGTGTATATTACATATACTTGTAAAGCTAAATAATGAGCAATGTAACTAAGGCTCCACCATGAGAATCTTCTGCTAGGCAAAATATACTGGGTTTTTGGCAGCTTTCGGCAGTATGTGAAAAAGAAAGGCACTAGGACTTTGATCATCTCATATTCTCCTTCCACTGAATAAGAGGATTGATTTTAACACCATGAAATTACTGATGGCTTCAACAACAGAACTTAGTGTGTGATAGAATTGATAATGTCACTGCATAAGAGGTCTTCACAGAAAATATGAAGCAATTTACTACAGGAAAATTGAACACAAACCACCAGTTTTCAACCTGGCCTCAAAATGATGCTTTGTCTACACTAGGAAATTATCCATTGCAGTGTGGAAGAGTAGCCACTCATATGATGAAGGAAATGAGGGAGCATCTGTGTGAAATTTAATATGGAAATGTGTTTGATCTCATTTGGATGATGCAATATGTGGGAGCAGTTTAGCTCTTTAGATTCTGCCTGATGTCTTAAGGAGACCGAACTATCAGGGAATAGTCTAAAGAGTCACTCTCAAACATTTCACCAAGAGGCATTTTATTTAGTTGGGTTTTGTTATGAGAATCAGTCTTCAAAAATATTTTACTGAACACAGATTCTGTTTGAGAGGTTTTGGTTTTGGAGGACTTCCTTTGGAAAGGGCTTTTAGCATTTTTCTAATCACTATTACTATTTTCTTTCTCTAGGTAGAAATGCTCACTTATGGCATGTTGTCTTAAAAAAAAAAAAAGATCTAGAATATATTTAGTTGGTATTAAGACACAAGGTTTTCCTGGTATAGACACAGTGAAAGGACTATCTTGCATTGTTTGCAAGCGAAACTAACAAAAAAAAAAAAAGAAATGTGTTAAAATAAGTCACAGATAAGATTATTTTTTACCAGAGAATGAAATGGAAATACATCCAATGTGAGTTTCAGCCCAGATCATTAAAATGTTCAAATTTTCAAGTATAAAGGGCACATGTTTGTATATGTAGTTGAAGATATTTATGAGACTCTTGGGCAGGAGTATGTTATGTATGTGCAGTACTCGCTCTGGGATGCAACAGTGGCAGTAACTTGTAAGAAAGACAACTAAACTATTCCAAATCACCACCCAATTCACAATTCTCTGCTATACTTATAGGAATCCAGAGCTTTTTCCTAGGTGTTCTCGTTCACTGTTTCCACTGGCTTGTGAACAGTTTTTCAGATTCAGGCATTCAGAAACTGTAGGCAGTCTATTTAATAACCAGTACTGTGGATTTGACTGGAGTTGCTAAAATTAAGACTTAACACAAGCTTCCAAATTCAGTTGCCTAACCCTATTTATGAATTTTGTGTGTAACTGTTTAGCGTGAAATACATAAATAGTCTCCAGAACAGATAAATTTCTTAGGAATTAGACTATAGAGTCTTCCTCTCAGTCTTTTTCTTCCCAATGAATGTTAAGTTCCTTTTTGCATAATAGAATAGGTTCAGACTGATAATTATAGGAATTGGATCATTAGATGGGCCTGGAGGGGAGGGGAAGGCTTGGTAACAATTTCACAGCTGTGATCCTTAGATCATTCTCAAACTGGTCTTCTGGATAAAGATTATGTTTTTATAAATATGGTCTATGTTCCTTGTTTTTATGCATACACCTTTCCTATCAACTTCAGTAAAAGTTTCACGCAAACTTTTGCCTGTGTAGATCCAGTTTACATAGACAGACTGTTTCATATCATAGAATCATAGAATGCTTTGGGTTGGAAGGGACCTTTAGAGGTCATCTAGCCCAAAGCCCTGCAGTGAGCAGGGACATACGTTGTTTCTGTTCTTGCCCTTATTTACGGGGTTTGAATTTATCTTTGTATCATCGGTAGATTTTAACAGCAGCTACTATGGATTTATTTCAATTAATTTAACATTAATCCCATTGGACACACATTAAATACATTTTTATTCAATAATAACTTCCTTTCTCTAATTTCTAGAATCTGCTGTTCAGAAGACCTGCCATATTACCAAATATTTTCTCATATTAAGTGCCACTTTTAAGCAGAAAATGTAGAACAAAACCAAATGCCTAGCAAAATCTATGTGAATTACACTTGGAGAGTAATCTTAATAATCAAATAAATATGATTGCTTGCCAAAACCTGGGTTTTTTTCTTTCTCTCTTCACAAAGCCATGCCAGTGGAAATACTAACCTCAAATTTAAATAATTGAATTCTGAATCACTTATGCCGTCTTTTTTCATTGATTGTCTTTAATTATACTACGCCCTTAAAACTAGCTAGGTCATCCCATTTTATCTTTTACTAGCAAAAATTATACATTTTATTAGCTTTTTAGATATTCTTAGTATTTTATAATTTATCTGGACATAACATTACCTGGAAAGAAATATCTTGAGCTTGTAAAATTCTTGGGCAGTGTTACACTCAAAATCTTGATATGAGAAAAAGGGAGTGCATGTTGTTAGATCAGCTAACATTTTATCAGTCAAATCAAAATAGAAAAAAAAAAACCTTTTATTAGTCAAGTTGAAATACTAACACTATTGTCCAAACTACCCAATTAATAAAGAAAAGCCCTTTTATAATACAGTTAAAACTAGTATACAAATCTTTTTAGTATCAATCTCTTTCTTCTGGTATTTTTTTTCCCCTTCCAAGGTCCCCCTGGGTCCTTCAGTCTTCATGAAAGGAGGGACAAAGGGCTTTCTGATGTCAACAGCATCCCTCATATCTTCCTCTTCAGTCTTCAGGTCTGCTTAGGGTTTTTTAATACATTTTCTAATGTATAAAATGCTTCCTTCTCACTGGTTCTCAGCTAAACTTCAGAAGTTACACAAGATCCTCCCCCAGTTTCAGCTGATGGAAAGGACATCTGTTGCACAGTGACCCCCTTCTCTGGTCAGACCTTTGCCATAGGAGGGATTCACACAGGTTTGGCTGAAGCAGGTGAGGCAGGTGAAGTAAAATGGTTGACATGGCCCTGAGGGCACCACTAGGCCTGACTGTCCCTGACCATCACCCTAGGGCCTCCCCCACCCTGCCCATGGCTCAGGACCCCAATTCAGACCCCCCTCACCACCCATAGCCATCAGTCCCTGCCCCAGTGACACCATAGCAGGGCTGGTTTCCAGCTCCCCACTGCCCTGCCCAGACTGGCCATGGGCCCTGCCAAGCCAGGCCCGACCTGTGGGCCTAGTCCGGTCCAGCGTCATCCCATCCCCAAGGCCTTGACCAGCCATCTCGGGGCTGTGTCTGACCCTGGTTCCCCTCACAGGCCTGATCTTGGGGCTGCCTCCAGCTTCCCCCCCAGCTTGCCTGAAAAAAATACCAAAGTGTGAAAACAATGTGGTGTCTGTCCAGAGTGTCTTGCTCTGTGTTCAGAAAATAATCATTGTGAAAAGTGAAAGTGTAACAAATGAATGGAAAATGTGTTTAAGGTGTCACAATTTACTGATTCACTGTTCCTGGAGGTAAGCCGCTAGGGTGACTATTACCATTCAGTTCCTATAACAGCAGTAATCCAGCTCTAGTTATAGGAACAATCAGTTCTTGGGGTTCAAGAAAGCACTTTAAAAGATATTCATTTATCATGGTTTGTCATGTGCTTTTGCTCTGAAGTACCCAAAAAATAATACACATTAAAAAGTAGTACTGTTAATTTTGCAGTGGGTAGTGCAGAGATGATTAAGTAGTCTTTCCATCTATAGCTGGGGGTTCATCACTGTAGCATATTTTCTTACACAATTCAAAAGATATTTCATCAATGCAATACATTAAAGCCATTTTCTTACACTGTCAAAATGCTTATTGAAATGTAAAGTCTTTTTGCTAGGGAAAGTGATATAAGCTGATTAAATATATTTGGAAGATTTTGATATGGAGTAGACAGCTTGATTTCCATCTCTAACTTACTCGTAGTAGTCTGTGCATGTCTCCCCAGTGGATAGCATCACTTATGAGTTCCTGTACTGTACTATACATTCGGTTACAGCTCAGAAAAAGTTTTAGGCCAGAGCAGTATGAAGATTGATGTAAAAAACTTTTAACATTTTAAACTATTTTACATGGTTGTTTAATATAATATGAAAATAAAATTTTTAAAAATCGATACATTTTGCAAATCACTTAAGTGTTGACATCAAGAAATAATGAACATAGGGTTCTTACTGATGTATCTTTTCATAAATAACTAACAACCTGGTTCACAGCAGGATATATAATGATAATTTGACCAATTCTGTCACTTCCATCGTGTGACCAAATCACTGTTGAAGGTAAATTAGTTATGTAGATACAGTTTAATCTCTAAAAACAAAACAGTACAGTCTTTCTTAAAACCTACTGTATTCTAAAAGGTGTAAATGATTGCCTGCATGCTTTGACCAATGTGCTTCTAGGCACCTAGAGCTAGCCTGGAATATTCGATTTATGTAGTGAAATGTTTAGAAAAGGGTGTCTTATTTTCATGTTTTTCTCAAAAGAAAGGTGCTCAAAGTAGGGCTGATGCAGATTTTAAAGTTGTGATAGTGAAGATTCCCACCTGACTGTTCATTTGAAAGCTTGCATTCTAGAGGCATTAAGATATTGTCATCAGAAGTCCTAGAGACATCAAGGTACTTCTGAACATAGGCAGGGATTTCAATTCCATATCTCCTACCTCTTGAAAAGATGCTATAACTACTCATCCTAGAAGAAAGAAAACCAGGACAAATAACTCTGGGGACAGGTACTGAGATTTAATTATCCTGCGGATATTTTTCTTGCTATAAGCAGCTAAGGACCCTATTCCTACTGTCACAATGCATTTTGCATTATTTTCCCTACAATTATACAAATTCATCTGATTATAATGGACTGCCATTGACCCTGTGCTTTTACCCCCCATAAATATAGCCCTGTAGCCCAATAATACAGTACTGCCATAGCTACTAAGAAGCCCCAGGCTTTGTGCTGAGTTTGCAAGGTCTTAGGATGGAGACATGTCAGATTTGCTCAGTCTGAACTTGTTTTGACCTGCCTAGAGCTTTGTTTTCACTTGGTCTATGTGTTACAGCATTTTTCCTAATGACCAAGTGGTTATGGCTAATTTGTTTTACTTTTCCTTACTTTAGCATGGTAAAACCATTTATTTTTATATAGTTAGTAGCAACAAGTAGTTGTTACATGTAGAATAAGATGGTTTTGATTCTAGAGTAATGACACGGTACAAGTACATTACTCTACCGTAATGATGCAAGTACAATGATGCAGCACTGGTATGACTGTAGAGACCTTGAGAAGTGGGGACAGAACATGCAGTGTGCAGGACTACAGGCATGAGATGGTAAGAGATGGTGCTCAAGCAGACACCTGAGACCCTGTGGCTAAAAATAACTCCCCAGTGATCAGTTGAAGAAATGGAGATGTGGAGCTGGACAAAAAAGTTTTACGGTTAACACAGAGAGTAAAGTATTATGATCAAATGTATGTAAAACACACCATATATGGTAAAATCAAATGTAATGTGGACTTGCAGATCAATGGAGAAATAACAAAGTGTAAAAGCATGTTAGCAAACATAAAAAAGACTCCAAGCAGATCCCAGTGTGAGGAAGAAGAATCCATCAGCATCATACTCCTTCTGGTGAGTCATTTGTGATGCTGAGGACTCATGCTACAACCTTCTTCCCAACCACTCCTCCACCCCCACCCTCCTGTACTGAAGCTATCCACGTTAGGACTCCAAGCACCTGTGAAAAGGTGAGCATAATTCCAGGAAAAAAAATAAGATAGTAAGAAGCATGCATATAAAAATTTGAACTATATTATTGTTCTTTGATTTTTTTTCTGTTTAACAGTAGCTTTTTTCTCTTTTCTCTTTTTTTTTTCCATTTTCCTTTTTTTTCTTCAGTAATCAGTAGTTGACTAATAATTCTTTTTTATTAGACTGTTAAGATTTCCATCATATTAAAAATAAACTCTTGGCTTTGCAAAGGTGTACTTTCTTTTTTGCCCATAACCAAATTTTGTGTGTAATAGAATAACAAAAAATAAGAACACTTATGCTGTGGCAGATGTGGATTTTGATGTCTTTAGGCAAAGAAGAAAACTAAATCCTTGGTGCTATGATTCTGACCAGATTCCCTAATCCTTTTCTTATAAAGATAGTACAGTCTTTTTAAAAAAATCCTGTTCTAAAAGGTGTAAATTATTTCCTTCATGCTTTGAATCCTAAGTGACTGATGTGCTTCTCTACAGTCCTTAGTATAGAATTAGTATAGAATTCAGGCAAAGCCTGTATTACTGGCAGGAAATGTTCAGTGGTTCTGAGTCCAAGCAGAACTGCCTGGTTCATAGTCACATAACTAAACTTTCTTTTACTCCAAGACAGACTGCCACATTCAAACTACCTATTGGGAGTTGTACATGTCATGTATATGCCCTGAACTGTGCCCAGGATTTTCTGGGAAAATGCCGGTTGACAGGGAAAACAATGAAAGGAAGTGTCAATTAAGTTAATTATGTAGTATAGATACTTGCAGAACAATGCTTGAGCTCATATTTTAACCCTGCTTTATTTATTGTGTAGAAATAGCCTAGCACATCTCTCTCAACATTTATTCTTGCCCAGCTCTAAGTAGCTGCATGAATTAGGTGAAAAGAGGTTGAGATTGCATTTTGAGACAACTAACTCTCTAAGTAACTTTCCTATGTCACTGGTTTCGGCTAAAAGGCTGGTATTGTGATCTTAAACTGTTTTTTAGGTATGTAAGAATTTTATTGTTAGGTTATATATCTTTTTTTCTTTTGTAAAAGTAAAAATAATATCTGTGTTATTATTTTAGGAAATCACAGTTCACTCATCCTATAACAAATTCAGGATCACGAAGAAGCTGCACACTGATTAAGGTTAATGTAAATTGAAAACTTAACCTTATTCAGAAGAATAGGATTATTCCACATTTTGCCATTTGAACATCCCCACAAAGACAAAGCATCACAGTCTTGTAGTACTCAAAGATGTGTTCTGAGTTTTATCATTCTTCTAGGTCAAAGTAAATCCTTTGTGATTCTGAAGTATCTGGGTAATTTAATGTTCACTTATTTCCTGGTCTGAATTTATAAATACTTTATGTGAAACTCACTTTCTCCATTTCTTTTCATATATGTAAAATACTATTTTGACAAGAATTGAGTTCAGATACCTTTACCATGGTTTTACTCCTGCTATCTCTATTTTTTATTGATACTCCTGATTTATACTTCCATCATTTTTTGCTCACAGGGAACAATTATTGTACAACCTTAAAAATGTTGAGTGATCAAATATTTATATGGAACAAATGTTAAGAGCTTTTTGATCATTTTCACAAGCAAAAATGTATTATATATTTAATTATAAAATGGATTTCAGTAGGTTTTGTCTATAAATTGAAGCTGATGGAAAGTGAGAAATTCTGATTTTCTTCTCATTGAGTTGCTATAAACCTGTTTTTGTGGGCTACCTGAGGAGTCACTCTTTAGTGCTGCATAATCATTACTGTGTTTTCTGTTCTACCTTCACATCTGGCTCTTCAGATGGAAATTGCTCTTAAGGAGTTTCCATGACATGATGAACCCCAAATGAATATATGCACCTGAATATTCCCCAGGCAGATCATGATGGCATATTTTTCCCAGCCTTCTTTACAACTTATTTTCCTGCAAGATGTAATTTTCAGCTTGATTTTTTCACATCTTCCATCAAAATCCTCTAGAGATTTGATCCCAGAGCCAGCTGAAACAGTCATTGGTAGCTCAAAAGCATACATTCTCTCATCAAAATACCATTTGGTATTCCCACGTATTTGTGCTAAAAACACAGAACTGAAGCAGATACAGGTTTGTGAGAATGCCAAGAGACAGCGTTGCACACTAAAAGTTACACAAAATTATAAGGAATGAAGGAACGAAATAAAAAATTCCTTATTACACAAATGCTGAGTTTTATAGTGCCAGTTTCAGATAGTTTCTTAGTGTTCCAGAGGTGTTTTCCAGAAAGTTTTACATATCTTTGCCACAGCAATGATATTTCACTAGTGACTCTTTAGTAACAATTCAATCAGTATGCATTTGCTTTTGTAATCAGCAGGCACTATAAAATATCTGACAAAGAAGATCTCTAATGAAGAGAGGAAAAAACCAGTTATTTAAAAAACCCTAAGGAAAACTTCAATAAAGAGTTCCACTGATGTTTTTCTCCTCAACTATGAATGAGCTTTTTGGGGGAAAAAAAAAAAAAAACAATGGATTTTTAATAAAAGTAAACACAGAAAAAATAATTAATATTAATGATTTTTTATAGCATTTGCTCATTTTTTATTTATTTTTATCCGTCTTGAAGAAAAGCACCATTATTGCTTCTTTCTGGTATTTCAGGAAGACTATTTTCTTCCACAGAGTGAGATGAAAATACCTAAGAAAAAGCTAGTCACCTCATGATGTTTTATATGAGAGAAACACAGACACAAGTGTGAATATCATAAAATGCTTCAATGCCTTATAATTTTGAAATAACTTGTGCTGCCCTAAAGCAAGGCACAGACCTTAATAAAGAATAAGTCTTTATGACTGTTTCAATTGATTGCTTTTGAGCACAGGAAAATGAGAAATCATTATGTGCACTAGTAGATGCTTTCTTTTAAGTGGCAGTTCAGTTTAATTCATGCCACCTTACTCATGACAGCGATAACAAATAAAGAAACTGAGGATGGATTCCTAGGGATAATTAAGCATTGTTGATCTCGGGGAAGTTGTCTTTTCAATGAGACACTGATTGCATTGTTCATAACAAAACTACCTCAGCATGACAGAACTAATTAGTGACCATCTGAACTTACTTAGCCAAACGAAAAAAGCAATTACAAATGCCGTCATCACTGAATCTACCACTGAACAGCTGGTTATATTGATAAGCAATACGGCAAGTTAAAGCTACTTTGTAACACAATGGAACTTAATCTGCTTGCTAAGTAGTAATTAGAAAGCAATAAGAGAATATGAGATTACTGTTGAGAAACCGTTATTATGATGCAAACAACTTTCAAAATTCAGTTTGATACCCTTCCCCCCAAAAAAAAACATTTTTAAAATAAGAAAAGTGAGTGAACATCTAAATTTCTCAAGAGTGGAACTCATAAAGCCTCTAGAAGGTTTTCACTGATTAGTTGTTCTGTGATTTGAGGAGGTTTATGGAGTGCAAAATGCATGATAAGAGTGTATCTTGCTTACCCTTTGCAGTCAGGACGACCACTGAAACAGACTGGAGCAAGGAGTTCAGAAGTTATTCCAGTGGATTAGTCAGTCACATCGTTACCTTTCTTATGCATTGCTTAAAAAGAGAAAGTGGAAAGAAAAAAACAATAGCAAATCCTCTCTTAAAATTTTGAAAAGGATTGAAAAATTTACAAAAAATGAGAAAATAAATAGTTCATTAAGTGATATATACATATACTATTTGTAGTCTTTTTCTAATTTATATTGTTGAAACATAAGCAAAATAGAAGTTTTACAAACATGTATTTTAGAGTAGAAGGGTTTCTATAGTATTCACTGTATGTGTATAACAAGCTTTCACTGAGCATTGGAGAAGTGTGTACCTTATATAAAAAATAATGTAACGACTTTGTCAGAAACTTGAAAAAGCAAACAGCATAAAAGGTTGTCAACCATTGATTTTAAGGTGGCATATAATATGTACGCTAATTTTTCTAGGTTTTCTTACTGGTGGCACATACTCAAACACACAGCTATGATAATTCTCTCCAGCAGGTCAGTCCTTCACTCCATCTTTTCTTTTAAATATGAGGTAAGTATTTGTGCTTAATTACAGAGACACTGATTTATATCAAGAGCTTTGTTCGAAAGACATTCTTCTGAAAAGGTGATGAAAAAATATTATGTAATATTTGAATATATTCTAAGATGCTTGATTTCCTAACTGTATTGGGTCTGGCTGAGATGGAGTTAATCTTCCCCATAGCAGCCCTCATAGTGCTGTGCTTTGTATCAGTAGCTAGAAAGGTGGTGATAACACACTAGTGTTTTCGTTACTGCCGAGCAGTGCTTGCACAGCGTCAAGACTGTCTCTCCAACATTTCCCCTCCCTCACCAGTAGGCTGGGGGTGGGCAAGATCTTGGGAGGGGATATAGCCAGGACAGCTGACCCCAACTGACCAAAGGAATATTCCATACCATATGACATCCACTCAGCAATAAAAGCTAAGAGAAAGGAGGAGGAAGGGGAGGCGGGGGGCATTCATTATTTACAATGTTTGTCTTCCAGAGCAACCTCTATGCATACTGAAGTCCTGCTTCCCAGGAAGCAGCTGTACATCGCCTGCTGATGGGAAACAGAGAATAAAATCTTTGTTTTCCTTTTGCTTCCATGTGCAGACTTTGCTTTTGCTTTTATTAAATTGTCTTTCTCTTGACCCACAAGGGTTTTTTTCCATCTTATTTTCTCCTGCTCCCCATCCTGCTGAGGAGGGGAGTCATAACGTGGCTTGCTGGCACCTGGCATCCAGTCAAGGTCAACCCACCACACTAACATATCCTGCACAGTTTTGTTAGTAGGTCTAGGGACACAATTCAAGAAAACACTAACCATTCAATTAAGTCAATCCCTAATCAAAGAAAAATTTTATGTTAAAAACCTACTTAAATGCTACACAATGTCTCTTTCCAGTATACTGGACGACTAATTCAGTATTCATTGTAGGGGGCTGTGTTGGAACCTAGTAGGTAATGGCTCAGATACTTATGTTTCTTTGTCATGCTTCACAAAATTACTCTTTGTTCCATGTCTATGTTTAACTGCTTCGTTTATGATGTCCCCTCATTATCCCAAGACTGAAAACCATTGCCTGCTTCTGACTGATTTCTACTGTGCTTTAGGAAGCACAGTAATTTATGAGGGTTATCATGGCTTTTACCCATCACAGTACTAGAAGAAAACACCAGGAGCTGAACAAATTCTGTACAGGAGCTACTTGAATGATAACAGTATTAGTATTACCTTACGCCTTTTTAAGGAGAGTGTAAATGTCAAAAAAACAGTAACAGAAAAGAAGGATGCGTGAACAGCTGTTTAAATACAATATTGGTTAGATCCAGAGAATGCTGTCACAATCTCTGGAAAATAACAGTTTGTTCATCTTACCATAGAGGTAAGCAGTAACCTTGAACAGAACTCTGTCCTTCTCCCCCGAAAGTAATAATTATTGTTTTCTGACTTTCCCATGACTGATAAGGACATCCATAGGT
>VYZW01037967.1:28076-70538 GCA_013401315.1 Balaeniceps rex
AGCACAGTAATTTATGAGGGTTATCATGGCCTTTACCCATCACAGTACTAGAAGAAAACACCAGGAGCTGAACAAATTCTGTACAGGAGCTACTTGAATGATAACAGTATTAGTATTACCTTACGCCTTTTTAAGGAGAGTGTAAATGTCAAAAAAACAGTAACAGAAAAGAAGGATGCGTGAACAGCTGTTTAAATACAATATTGGTTAGATCCAGAGAATGCTGTCACAATCTCTGGAAAATAACAGTTTGTTCATCTTACCATAGAGGTAAGCAGTAACCTTGAACAGAACTCTGTCCTTCTCCCCCGAAAGTAATAATTATTGTTTTCTGACTTTCCCATGACTGATAAGGACATCCATAGGTAGTTATCCTCTAGACTAGTTCCTTTGAAGACAGGTAAGCCTGCTCTCTAGATAAACAAATATTTGATATAGGCCAACTGCTCTATAGTTGTGATTAAACTTTCAGATGTTATTTAGCCAGTTTCCTTTTATACCAGATAAACTATATTTTGGGCATATAGGTCTTCATTGCACTTTTGGCCCGACCTGTTCAGCCTTACATTCCTATGAGCCTTTCCTTCTGCTCTTTCTTCTCTGCACAGTTCTTTCTCCTCATTCTCCTCAGCATCTCCAACATTTATTTTAACTGCCACAACTCCATTTTTTCAAAAAGACTAAAGCCATATAGCCACTCTCTCAGGTTCTATCAACCCTCACAAGACGGGGAAACAGACAGATGCAGAAAGACTGTGTGGAAAGCTAAGGCACAGTGTGCTTTCTCTTGGATTATCAATCTAAAACTGTGGTGCCTGGTATTGGAGGAGACAAGGCACTCATTACAGTTTAGTACAGGACAACAGGGCAATTATCTCAATTTAATACAAAGTAATGGACTCTGACTCTCCCACTGACATTAGCCAGACACATCTAGAGCAGTAGGATAAATTCCCTGGCAAAACATAGGGAGAGGGATAAGACAGGAAAGAAAATGTAAAAGCAATAATCTGGACCTTGAGGACAAAAGGCATACGTAATTCTTATCACTCAGGAATCCACTTTTTGGAGAATCAAATCAGCAAAAGGAATCCTGCCAGGAATGAATAAATGAATGTATCAGCTGGGTTGCCTGCATATATATATAAAAAAAAATTTAAAATGGTGAAATTAATGGTCTTTTCAACTCATGACATTCAAATTCTGCATAAGTTAAACTGTTTAGCTGTAGAGGTCTATCACATAGTTTTGGTGAAATTGCTTTATTTTCCTGAATGGTCCCTCTAAATGTTTAATTTAATGTTGACTTTTTCTCTGTCATTGAAGTATGCATATTTTCAAGGATGCTTCTGCTGCTGAACTTGGTTTTGTTTCTGTTGACATTTTTCTTCCTTCATTTATATTATGAAGCCATTAGAAGACTTGCAATCAGGTTGCTTTTTCCTAGATGAAAATGAAGAAGTGTAACAACAGTAATAATTTAGTTTCATCTTTCAACTGCAGTTGTCAGGTGAGTTCTTTCTTTAGAAATTTTCCACCAAACTGTAATCTGAAAATAATTTGAAGGAAATACTTTGTGTTTATTTTACTGTAATTGGATTGAGGTTTTTTTAGTATGAATTAAGGTCTCAGTTTGTTAGTGATTTATATGTAAAACTGTATGTTGTTTTGTCTCATTGAGAAAAAGAAAAGAAAACAGCTCACATTTGTCATATGGCTTAAAAAGTGGTGTATTGATTCTCTTTTGTCTATTTTAAGTATCTTAAATGGAACAGATTTTTTTTTCCCCTGCATGGGGAAAAACTTTCTGCTTTCTGCTCCAGTTCATCCTCATAGATTCACAGGCAGAATATGTGTTTATTTAAACATTCAAATAACCACCAACTGCCTAAAAACAAATATCTGCCTTTTCCCAGGTTTTAATCACTGCAGAAATACTGTCCAGTGGTCATTATTTTTGAAGGATAAGAACTTTGGACTAGAAAATTTCTACAAACTCACACAAAATAAGAAATCATTTGGACTAAACCCAAATATTTCACACAAAGAAAGTCAAAAGTAGTATATTTACTATTTCTGTATTGGTTTTGCTGATGATACTTGTCATTAAGTTAATACCAGTAATAACATGACATGACTGTTGATGGCACTTCATTAGAATGCCCATTCCTTTTTAGTGGCTTCTATTCAATTTACTTTCTATTGTGTTCAACATTTACCAAAGGTTTCATATAATAATAATAATAATATTAATAATAATAATAATAATAATAATAATAATAATGAGGTGAAGTTACCCTTGCAATTAATTTAATTTAACTGTTGCCTAGGAAGTCCAGTTATAGATGAAGATTCCATTATTTTGCATATAAAACTGACATGGGGAAAGAGTGATCTCTGCTATAAAAAGCTATAAGTGTAGTATAGAAGAAAGTAGATAAGAGAAAAAATAACGAACATCGATGCAAATATGCTATATGTTTGTTTCCAGTTATGCTGTCGATTTTATAATTCTAGAAATAATACTTTTTAAATATAATCCAATATTTTTAATATAATCCAATGTTTATCATAAAGATAACATGAAATAAAGAAGAAATGATAAGAAAACTGCATCCTATAGGATCATTTTATATTTTTTCTTTTAAGATAAATATATTTCAAATCCAGTCCTGAGAGAAAATCATGCTGTGATGTCAAAGAAGTGAGGACTTAAAAAAAAAATAAATTTACCTATTCTGCAAAGTAACTCTATGGTTTCTATTTAAAAAGTTATATTTAAAAAATGTGTTTTACTGTTGAAGTTAGTGTTCTCTATTGGTAACTTCGAAAGCTATTTCTAAATGGTATTGCTAAAAATTTTCAGTCTTTGGAATGGATAATATTTCCTTCAGTAAAAATCAGTCAGTTAATGCAAAAGTTCTTAGCAGTCTGGGAGAAGAAACATATCACATGACTTGGAAAATGAATCTGATGCTATATATAACGAATACAAATCAAAATGGATACTTTAAAAACATCCTTTAAATGGAAATGCAAGTGACAAAAATACTCAAAGACATTTTGTATGGTTTATTACTGACTCAGAAATAATAAAATGCAGAACAAATCATAGTGGCAACTCTACTCCTTTCCCATAAGCTGTTGTTATGTCCAGACTGTTGTCAAAATAACGCAAAACAAAACAGGATGAGAAATGAGTTTGAAGTCCTATGGTGACAGATTTTCTAGTAAAATATATTAGACTATATTCAGTAGACAAAATACTTTGTTCATCTGAAAGACATCAAAGACCCCTGAAAATTTTACATCTGAGAAATACAAGTTACCACCTGCACAATTTTTCTTCTGTTTTCTTTAGCAAAGTGTTAAAAAAATACACTTTTCTTGTGTTGGGAAGAATAAAAATTACTAGGAAAATGTATCAAATACTATAAAAATTATATATTCAGGGTACTAATATACGTTAAAGGATATAACCATTTTGGTAATTTTAATAATCTATATGTACTTTCATCATCTGCATGCTTATTAATATTCTTACAACAAACACATGGTAGTTAAGACAAACTATTAAATAAAATGCTTAGCTAAATAAGGAATTTTCTGGTCCTTTAACCTTTTAACATCTTCTCTGAACTCCTAGTTTCCTATTTTTGTAGTGTAGATGTTAATTCTGACAGAATTTTGCAATCATTATCACCTCACATAATTTTCAGGTTGGTACCTTGATAAATGAGTTCTCTCCATAATATTATGTTTTTGAACAAATATATTTGAGACCAAGAATTAGTAGATTTCAAAAATGAAGGAAATATATTAAATGACTCCTTTTCAATGAATGAAATGTAAATCTGAAAGTGGATCTCAGCTATTGATGTGTAGCACAGTTATTCATTCCAGAATTGTGTGTACTGTTTCCTTATCTTCAACCCATTTATTCCTTTACATACATTTTTTTCAGTCTTTCCTCTTTTCTTGTTTCCACACAACCTTGAATTATTTTTATCTAGTCCCTTTGTTTCAAACATCAAATAATTCATCTTTCTTCACCTACTCATGTTCATTAAGTTTCTTCTCATAACAAGCTTCTAAAAAATTAATTTCATTACATTTTCTGTTCATGGAATCTTCAGTATACTGCAAAAAGTTAAATTCTGAGTAGTTTACTGCTTTCTTGCACTTTAATATTTAGAGCTGTTTGAAAGCTATTGGCTATAGGTGTCTGAAGTATACATATATTCATTGTGTATTTATTGGTCAATTATATTGCCCTGAGCTAATAAGTTTCCTAGGTAAATGTCGTGGTTTAGCCCCAGTCAGCAACTAAGCACCACGCAGCCGCTCGCTCACCCTCCCCCTCCCCGGTGGGATGGGGGAGAGAATCGGAAGGGCAAGAGTAAGAAAACCCACGGGTTGAGATAAGAACAGTTTAATAATTGAAATAAAATAATAATAATAGTAATAATAGTAATAGTAATAGTAGTAGTAATAATTGTAATGAAAAAGGAGAATGAGAGAGACAAACAAAACCCAGGGAAAAGAAAACAAGTGATGCAACCGCTCACCACCCGCCGACTGACACCCAGCCAGTCCCTGAGCAGCGATCGCTGCCCCCCGGCTAACTCCCCTCGGTTTATATACTGAGCATGACGTCATATGGTATGGAATAGCCCTTTGGTCAATTTGAATCAACTATCTTGGGCTGTGCCCCCTCCCAACTTCTTGTGCACCTGGCAGAGCATGGGAAGCTGAAAAAGAAAGTCCTTGACTAGTCTAAGCATTACTTAGCAACAACTAAAACATCAGTGTGTTATCAGCATTCTTCTCATACTAAATCCAAAACACAGCACTATGCCAGCTACTAGGAAGAAAAGTAACTCTAACTCAGCTGAAACCAGGACAGTAAATTGCCAAGCTTTAACATATAGTCTGAAGTAATTATAAAAGGGTGTATCTAACAGATAATATTAAACATTCAAACATAATAAAACCAGTAGAAATAATAATAGAAAAGCAAGCTTAAGATTATCAAGTTTATTGTAACATTATCTTCTCACAACTGTTCTTCATAGAGTAATTAAAGTCAGAAAGGGACCTCTGGATGTCTTCTAGGAGTAACTTCCAAGGAAAATCATATCACAGAGGGCTTGTCCAGTTGAGTTGGAAAATCTCCAGATAATAAGATAACACTATCAGGGTAACCAAATACATAAACTGCTATGTTCTAAACTAGCTGCAGGTTTTGTTAGGTTTGCGTTTCCATATTTAGCTTTGAAGAATGTCAGTAATCCAGCCCGTAGGTCATGATTGCATTTTAACATGGTTAAACCTGAATCTCACAAGAGGAAGCACTGTCTTGTCAGCAATTGTTTGAAAAGAGCTGTAATGTCTTAGGCTATTATTGATTTTTTTTTTCTTTCTTTAATATTGAAAAAGCTAGAGAATAATGTGATTTGAATTTTGAAATATAAAGCTTCGTAAGATTCCAGAAGTTGAAATGCAAACAATATTTTAAATAAACTGCTTAGCTGGTGTGAAATGCACATGTTCCATTGAAGACAGTGATTTATATCAGAAAGCTATTGCTATTGGCTGAAGAGATTATAAATAATAAGTGTTGTTCAAAAACACAATATATAAATAAAATAACAAATATGATAGCATATTTTTTAAATAAAATAAAGACTACAAAGAGGGTTATTTTATTCAATTACTATTTTTAAGGGTTTTAGAGAGTTAAAGATGAATATGACACAATATGGTTTAAATGGAGAGACTTTTAGTGGAAACAGACATATTTTATGTTTATTCAGGTATTCTCATCCTATATTTACTTGATTTCCACATCTCTTTAGAACAATATAACTAGCTTGTTAACAGGCAAGGTGCCATTTTAACAGATGGTTGAGACTGTAGAAACCAAAAGACCATGACTGAACACCATATGTGTTTGCTGAGAGCATGAGTCCCAGTTGGAAACACCCAAACATCTGCCTGTCCTAAGGTTATCAACCTATGGTTGACGGGATGTGCCATCACTAATCTATTTTTTCAACAGAGATGTTGATATGAAAACTCATCAGTCAGTCGCTGAAGAAGTCAAAGAATATTCTATTACGGAGAAAATAAATTAAAAATTAAATTTTTGCCTTATAAAATTTCTCTAACTAGGTAAACAGAATGCAGTCAATGGCTTTAGCTTTTTGCAGATTAGTGACTTAGAGTTTTCACAGTAGCTTATAGGCACTTTGCCACAAACAACTGTAAGCTCAAGATATTGCTGTATTCTTCCTCCAAGGAGTTCTGACCAACTCATTTTCTGTCCATTTAAAAATGCTTTCAGCTATAATAAATAAGAAGCTTTTCTCAGTGGTCAAATGGCACAGCATATGGGAATGGGGAGAGATTCTTGCCACAGGAAAGTTATTTAAGGCTAAGAATATTTGTAATGCACTACAATAATTATTTCTAATAATTTTTTTCTAACAAAACAGTCTCTAATGCTGTTGACTCCACCAAGATCTTTTTCTATTTACATTACTATAATTAAATAATAGCACTGGATGAGTCTTTTCCTGATCAGTATATGTAATTATCCCCATATTAAGTTGTTTTTTTCATTAGAAAATTAATTTCAGCAGAACATACATATTATCTTAATAATTTATTGATTCATACATTTCTCAGCTTAGAATTTTGATTTCTTATCTGGCAATTAAGTCATTATACTTTTGAGAAATAAAAACACCTGTAAGCAATTTATTTAATGATATTTGTATAGTTATATGTATATTTTGTATTATGTTCGATATAGAAAACATATTATTCTACTGGGAATTTGACTTCTGATAAACTACAAATTCTGTACAGACGATGTATTAAAAGATAATGATAATGGGTTTATAAATGCAATAATGGTAAATGACATTATTAGCCACTTGACAGGGCCAAACAAAAAGCTACTCAAACCAGATTTAACCTTTGTTGAAGCTTCTTATTATAATATAGCTTTTATTGAGTAAGTAACGATGAGGAAATTGTCTAAGGTATACTCATATTACTTTACTGTACAAATTAACAGTAAGCTTTCTGACTATTTAACATCCTGGTTTTTGCTTATCTTCAGTCTATAATATTGCTTACTGAGAATATATCAGCTTTAAAAGCAGACTGCAAAAGGATTATGAAAAATAAGCTAAAAAATACCGGATATTTATATGAAAACTATTAACTGTATACACAATAACTTGTTACATTACACTTATTTTAAAAAGTGTTTGTTTCAAACATATTTTCAAAGCTGGCAAAGTGTAAAAGCAGCATTTTCAACATTAATGAATATGTAAAAACATTATGTTTGTTAGAATGCAGTCTAAAAAGCTTTTGATTATACCTGTTGTTTTATAGTCTTAGAGAATAAGGATTTAGAGAGAGGATCTTAATAGAATTGAAGGAGATAGATGCTTTTTTAAATAACCAAGACCTAAAACCAAATGGGCTTTTACAGAGCCAAAGGCAGTATTTTGAATGGCATCCTCAAATGAACAAGACCACAGGTGTAGCAGCCTTAATGCAGATGGGAAGGATTCCAGTGTAATCAGCATTCCACTTTCAGCCAAATTATGGATGTTCAACCCAACAATAAGAAGAGGTAGGGAACTTTACTTATTTGTAAACACACGTACACATATCACTACGTATATAGTAAATACAATTTATTTATATAATTCAAAGCACTTGTCTGAAATAAAAAAATATTTTCCCTGTTATTAAATTTGCTTGTTTTCTTAATTTTGCTTGTAGACTTCATAGACAATGTGTTACATGTAGTCATGGAAATAATGTTTTTATGAGTTTGTTTTGGAAGCATTCGTCAGCTATCTTGAAGTTTATGTGGGTTTTTACTTTCCTATTTATGGGGAAAGAAATTACACTTTACAAGACAGGTAAAAAAATATAACAGAGTAGTTAATTACTAAAAGAAAAAGCCATGAATAATCAGTAGCTCAAAATGTGTTTGTAAAAATGTATTTTATAAATAATTATGAAAAGAAACAAAAATACGTTTTAAACTTCTCATGTAAACTGAAATCATGGTGGATTTTGAAAAAACAAAGTTTGCTGTGCCTGTTTATATCATTCATAGCCAAGCTTTCTCATTCATTTATAATAACAATTTATTTTACAATTAATAGACTTTTTCTTCTTCGTTTTCTTAATTTTCTTTCTTCAAATCACCTCATTCAGAAAGATAATAAAATGTATACTTAACTTTAAAGGGATGCATCCCTTGATTTCAACAAAAGTAATCATGCATGTAGAGATAGTTGTGTACATAAATAATTTATTGAATCCTTGTTATGTGCAAGTGATCGTCATGTAAATGATCAGCAGAGAATACAAAATTCTTAATCCTAAACACAGTATTACCCAGTTAACAGAGCTTACTTATGACTGACAGGATTGGAAAACATCAGAAATATAACCCAGTTTTTATTGGTGAAATTATTAAATATTTTGTTATAATATGTAATAAGTAATGGAAGTAGAAGAAAAAAATCCAAATTAAATAAATAAATAAATAATGGATAACTTGAAATACATTATAAAGCTGTATTTCAGAACTATATTTGCTAAGTTTCTTTTGCCTTAATGGTCAATGTCAACATCAAAAATGGAATGGGTTTTTTTTGCAGTTCGTTTTAATAACAAATGAATGGATCACCAATAGTTTTGAGGAACGGAGTTTTATAAATATGATTAAACAAACAATTCTCTGGAATGATGACATGTTTTTGAAAGATTGGTCTTCAGTTGTATTAGATCAATATCTCTTCTGCATTTATGCTAAAAACATATACTTTCTATTTCTGTAGTAAATAGAAATCTTTATCTTTAGATGTTCATGTGTAGTTACTGCAGGTCAACAGATGTATAGAGAACTGCAATATATGTAGTCTGCTGCTCTGTAGGGGACCCAGTTGATTCTCACTTAGTTCTGAAAGAGCATGCAAAAAACAAAAAGGCAAAGTAGATTAGAGCACTTTCCTGTGTAAAATGTCTGCTAATTAATAATCCTAGATATACTTACATGTACAGAAGATGATCTTTTCTGCCAAATTACCTTACTTTGTTTAGCTAATTATATACAATTACTCCACAAACAACAACGTGATTAAAACCCAGCAGCTGTATCAGGAACATCACAATCTTTAATTCAAACAATCCCGACAGGAAAGAGGTATAACCAATGGTAGCCCAGCCTTTGGGCTCCACTGCAATCAGTTACAGAGAGGCCAATAGAAAAAAGATCTTACTGCTCCATTCCAGAGGTTTTTACTAGTTTGAGATATGAGTAACTCCAGACAACAGAGACCTGATCTCTTTCTCATGATCTTTCTCAAGATCTGCATAGCAAATGGATCTAAATGTGATTAATACCATGATTAACTCCTTACACCCATTCCTGTGATTTGTGTCCAGCAGTAAATAGCTAATATATTTGCAAACTTAGCTTCATTCATTTCATGCTTGAAATGAATTTCTATTCCATGAAACAGTCAGTTATTGCCAAAATGTTCTTATTTTCATCAGAACAAATACTTTATCTGTTAATATTTTCTGCAAAATGAAATTCCAAAGACTTTATACAGGCAAAATTGAAACATAAATTTTCTGAACTTAGAAAGATTGTCAGGTTGTTTCCCTGTTCCAAGCTTTAGGGACTCTGTACCGTGGTTCTAGTCAGGCAGAATTAAAAAATAACCCAGGAAGATCCATGAAGATAAAATTATTTCTTATCCAACCAATAACCTAAAGACTTGCAAGGCTGTGAGGCTCTAAGAAGGACCTGTTTTAAGCTGCAATTCTTGACTTGTCAGTCTTCATGCAACATACACAAAAACTTTAGGCAAATGACAGAACCAGAATGCTGAAAGAATTCTCTTTCTTCTGTAACAGCTGACTCGAAAACTTTCACCATTGGCTGAGGGCAGGAAGTCATGTTTATTGAACAATAAAGTCCAGGAAGTGCTTACAGGGATATTGGGAACTAGCATGTACAAGTATATCACAAGGTTTTAGATTTTTTTCAGAGAAAAACCACCCAAGCAGTTGTTCTCTTGGACAGCAGAAGAGGAAGGAATTGAAAGGAGGACCCTGGGAATTACCAACCTGTCGGCCTCACCTCTGTGCCTGGCAAGATCATGGAACAGATCCTCCTAGAAGCAATGCGAAAGCACATGGAGGACAGGGAGGTGATTCGAGACAGCCAGCATGGCTTCACCAAGGGCAAGTCCTGCCTGACTAACCTGGTGGCTTTCTATGATGGAGTAACTGCATCAGTGGACAAGGGAAAAGCAATGGATGTCATCTATCTGGACTTCCAAAAAGCCTTCGACACGGTCCCCCACAACATCCTTCTCTCTAAACTGGAGAGATACGGTTTTGATGGGTGGACTGTTTGGTGGATAAGGAATTGGTTGGATGGTCGCAAACAGAGGGTAGTGGTCAACGGCTTGATGTCCAAATGGAGACTGGTAACAAGTGGTGTCCCTCAGGGGTCCGTACTGGGACCAGTGCTGTTTAATATTTTCATCAACGACATAGACAGCGAGATCGAGTGCACCCTCAGCAAGTTTGCAGATGACACCAAGCTGAGTGGTGCAGTTGACACGCCTGAGGGACGGGATGTCATCCAAAGGGACCTGGACAGGCTGGAGAGGTGGGCCTGTGCAAACCTCATGAGGTTCAACAAGGCCAAGTGCAAGGTCCTGCACCTGGGTCGGGGCAACCCCCGATATCAATACAGGCTGGGAGATGAGGGGATTGAGAGCAGCCCTGCGGAGAAGGACTTGGGGGTACTGGTGGATGAAAAGCTGGACATGAGCCAGCAGTGTGCGCTTGCAGCCCAGAAGGCCAACCGTATCCTGGGCTGCATCAAAAGAAGCGTGGCCAGCAGGTCGAGGGAGGTGATTCTGCCCCTCTACTCGGCTCTGGTGAGACCCCACCTGGAGTACTGCGTCCAGCTCTGGAGCCCTCAGCACAAGAAGGACATGGAGCTGTTGGAGCGGGTCCAGAAGAGGGCCACAAAAATGATCCGAGGGCTGGAGCACCTCTCCTATAAGGACATGCTGAGAGAGTTGGGGTTGTTCAGCCTGAAGAAAAGAAGGCTGCGGGGAGACCTTATTGCAGCCTTTCAGTACTTAAAGGGGGCCTATAGGAAAGATGGGGACAGTCTTTTTGGCAAGGCCTGTTGTGACAGGACAAGGGGTAATGGTTTTAAACTAAAGGAGGGTAGATTTAGGCTAGCTATAAGGAAGAAATTTTTTACAATGAGGGTGGTGAAGCACTGGAACAAGTTGCCCAGAGAGGTAGTGGAGGCCCCATCCCTGGAAACATTCCAGGTCAGGTTGGACGGGGCTCTGAGCAACCTGATCTAGTTGATGATGTCCCTGCTCACTGCAGGGGGGTTGGACTAGATGACCTCTAAAGGTCCCTTCCAACCCAAAGCATTCTATGATTCTATGATTCTATGATTTTTCAATTGTTCAATCAGTTCATTTAGTAGGGTCTAGAACTTAAGTACCTTACTGATCTACAGGCATTTTTATAAAGACATAAATGTCCATTTTTATGTGTACAGTGAACATCAGCATCTTTGGGGAAATATAGAAAATACAGTTCACAGAACAGAAAACTGTTGAGAAATTTGTTTCAGCTTGTCCTGCAGAAATGTATTTGTCTTCTCTGTTCACCACCTCAGCTCACCTCTCAGCTTATTGCAAAATGTAACTAAGTCTTTTACAAAAACGTTAAAATCTTCAGCCTTGATCAGTCATTTTTAACTGGTAAAATACTGTCCTGGTTTCATCTGGGATAGAGTTAATTTTCTTCCTAGTAGCTGACATAGTGCTGTGTTTTGGATTTAGTATGAGAAGAATGTTGATGACACACTGATGTTTTAGTTGTCGCTAAGTAGTGCTTACACTAGTCAAGGACATTTTCAGCTTCCCATGTTCTGCCAGGTGCACAAGAAGCTGGGAGGGGGCACAGCCAAGACAGCTGATCCAAACTGGCCAAACGTATATTCCATACTCCTCATTTGGGGAAATCACAGAGGTCCGCACACCTGGAGTTCATACCATATGACATCATACTCAGCATAAAAACTGGAGGGAGTTAGCCAGGGGGCAGCGATCGCTGCTTGGGGATGGGGTGGGCATCGGCCAGTGGGTGGCGAGCAGTTGTATCACTTATTTTTCCTGGGTTATGTTCCTCTTTTTTTTTTCGCTACAACATCATCATCATCATCATCATCATCATTATTATTATTATTATTATTATTATTATTATTATATTTTATTTTCATTATGAAACTGTTCTTATCTCAACCCACAAGTTTTCTTCCTTTTGCCCTTTCGATTCTCTCCCCCATCCCACCGGAGGGGGAGGGGGAGCGAGCGTTTGTGTGGTGCTTGGTTGCCTGCTGGGGTTAAACCACGACAGATACAGTTCTTATATGTAAACTAATACCAGCTATTAAGATATCCCAAATTAAAACATAGCAGCTATGCATATTTCATTCAAAACACCAGACCAGCTTCAGATATGCAAGGGAATGTATTACACAGTGAAGGATTCTTATATATGCCTAAGTTATATGATATTTTTTACTATGTGTTATAATTATACTGTTCAAACAGAATGATATGTTATTTCACTACAGTTAACACTAGCTTCAGTGGAGGTATTCATGGGACAGTTATTATTCAGCATAACCAAGGGTCTTTAGATTCTGGGTTTGATATTGATGATTATATTACTATATTAAAATTTAGCCAGATGTTATTTAGGTACTTAAACAGGTAATAAAAAATGTTTTTCTCTGTAAACTAGAAAGGTAGCATGTCATTACAAAAATTGTAAAGACTCCTTTAAAAAAATACTTTTTAAGGAATTTCCCACTTATCTCCTTGCATTAAGCATTCACAGTAATAGCTGCTTAATCATTATTTACTTTTTTCAACTTATTTGTATTGTACTGAGTACCTAGAAGATAGCCAAGAAAAGAGAAAGTGAAAAAACAGTAAATTAAGGACTTTTTTATTCATTGCCTCCACTTGTACTCTACCTTCCTGAATATGTCAGAGTAGGTATAGATGCACAGGAAATGTCAAACACTCTCAGAATAATCATGCCATATCATATAATTACTTGCTACCACCATGTCTTTTAAATAGTTCTTTGTTTAAAACTTACACAATACCGTTTACAATTACAGTTTTAGTCTTTCCTTACTTTTTTCTTTTTTTTTCAAAGATTATGTAAATATTCCTGCCATAAAACATGCACTACTTTTTGATGTAGATAGATTCTGTGTGTATTTTTGATTGTTCAGGTACCAATGTGACTAATGTAAATAAGAATTTTTTTTTAATCTTGTGCTGCTCCTCAAATATAGATAAGTTCTTTCCAGTCTGAGGTTGAAGATAGGCATAGTGATTATCAGACTTTATATCAGGCTATTATATCACATGATTTGAACCTCTTAACAATTTATTTCCTCTGACTTCATGCAATTAACTTCCAGACTTCATTTTTTCTCTTTATCCATTATTTATCTGGAGTTATAACAATTAGTGTTAGTACAGGTTATGGTTGCACAATTTTTTCTCCTATAGAAAAAGAAATTTTCCTTTTTGAATTTGTTTTAAAAAAAGAATACTATTATTGGCATGTTTTCAGAGAACAGCACTGGGCGAAATATTGCTTGGAAAGAAAGCCACTTCAGTTAATTGTAAGATTTTTTTTTTTTAATTGATTTAGTTATAATTCTTCACTTTCTTTAAGGTTTTCTATAAGGATTCATTTAAGGACTCATTTCATATGCAGATTCATTTGTAGATGGGAGGATAGGAAAAATTGTACCAATAAACATTTTAAAGCTTACTGTGATTTTTTTTTTTTAATTGCATTGTTTGGCTTTATTTTTCCTTAGACTCTTTCTACTCTCTGAATAAATATATAGATTATAAAATCTTTTATGATGTAAATTACTGATTGCTTATTAGTGGGAAAACTGCAGTAGGGTTTTGCAGTTCATCAACATAGTAGTTCTCCCTGTCTGTAGATATGTCCCTCAATATTTGTCATGTTCTGGGAATACTGGTTCCTAAACAAGAATTAATATCAAAAACCTTCTTTAAATACTAATTTGCTCCTTTTCCCCTCATATTTCAGAAAGTTCCTTGATGACAGCTATTACAAAAATTCTTATAGGGGAAATAAGTACAATTATTCCTATTAGCAAATGTGACTGTGTCAATGAGGGAAGAAAAAGCACTAGTGGAATAATTACAAGGGAAAGGAAGACATTTTCCCTGTTAATTACAGAGAAAAAGAAGCATATAAAACCTCTTTAAAGTATTCAAGATTAAATTACAAAAATTCCTAAGTTACATGCTTTACCTTCTCAGCAAGCATGATATGACAAGTTCATTATTCTGAAGAGCATTCATATGATTGATATTTGATCTAAAGCATGTAATCAGAACAGGACAGAACTTTGCATTATTTCAAAATCTGCATAAAAGTTGAGAAAGCTTTTCATGGAACATTTCACATTTAAAATTCTGTGGGGAGAGTCACATTTTCTTTTCTGAATACAGAAGTGGTTGAATTAGCTTCAAAAATGGATGAACGGGTTAGTGAATTAGGCGGCTGGGTTGGTTTTATGATGGTGAAAATCAAATAGACAAATTTAGCACTCTTTCAATAAGTATCAGAGCAAAAGAGAGAAAGTCAGTAATATTCAGTTCAGAAAAAAAACCCATTTTTTTCTTCTTTCTATTTTCTTGGTACTTGCAATATAAACATTATTTGATACAGGTCATAGGATCATTTCAGAATTTGCAAGCATTGTAGTTTATAAGGACAATAATTTTATACATATTTGTTTATGTTTTAAAATAGAAAAAAGATATTTCTTTAAAAAATAGACTTTGAAATTGCATTGGAATGCAGTTATGGGATGCACAACTGAAAAAAATATTTTAAGTGAAACTTCACAAAAAATATTTTATTTTTTCTTCTACCATATTTACATTTTGACATTCATTTTTTTTTACCCCAAGTTTCATTTCTTTTCAATTCTGGAACAGTGGATCCTTTTTTCCTATTCTGACCATAAAATATTGTTACCCAGATATACAAAATCTGCAATTCTTAATTTAAATTTTGTATTTGTATGCAATTCTCCATCTGTTCTGCCATGATAGACAGATATGGTTTTGTCATTATGAATGCTTCTTTTTAAGTGACACATTTTTTCCCACTGCAAAACTGACTTCATTTCTTAAAACTGATGATTCAAATGTCTTTCTTTTTTACCTATGCAGAGGTAGTGCAGAATGTACTTCCTATAAATGTTGCTTATATTTGGAGTTTTGTCTATCGTAGAGTCTCAGAAAGGCACTATTAACAGTTCCTAAAAAATAAAACTTTGTCTTCAAATGTTTGCTAAAGTATAAAATGAGCTTTCCTTTATAATCATTCAGTCAAGGAGACTTAATAAAACATTTCAAAGAAAACTTACAATGCATAGTCCATGTTAGCATGTGATTCAAATCCACAAAATGCAGTGAACATTTTGCTGTTTATTCTAATGTAATTCTTTATTAACTTTAAATTTAGCTAGATACAAGTTATGTGTTTAAGTCAGGTATACATTTGTCTTCACTAATGTTCTATAATCCTCTGTGGTCAGCAAAGAGATGGCATTGTGCCAAAAGAAACTAATTTGTCATAAATCCTTCCCATCTGACCCTTACACCTAGACTAGCATATCATGAGTTATTCTTGGAGACACCACTGACTACAAAGATAGCCTGGCTTAGTAAGCTTAGACTAGACATCTAACTTCTATACAGTAAGAGTTAAGGCTTACACCTTAACCATGTAATTATATTAAAGTACTGATAAAGATTGTTTCCTATTACATCGTGTGATGCTGTAAAATCACAGAAGTTTTAAACAGTTAAGCGGATGCAGTAAAACAATGTAGACTACGATCTCATTTTATTATTTGACTAGAACACACTCTTTTTTCCCTTCAGTTATGATTTTTTTGAATTTGTGAGAGTGTTTTAAATTATTAAAAATAAAAGGCAAATAATAATATAGTCTTAGAAACTGAATACAGATTCATTCATGCAATAAGCAGTAACATTTTCAGGTTTGCTTCACTGATATTTGCATTTTTGCAAGTACTCCCTAAACTTTCTCTAGCTCTTTCTTATTTCTTGTGCAAAGTTACTATTAGGGAAATTGCTTACAGTTCTTATTAAATTAATGATTCTCTGGAGACTGAAATAACTAGGATCCCACTAGATTAGATGTTCAAAACCGTGTAGGTATTTGTCACAAAAAACTTCCATCTCAAACTACTTGTAACAGTTTAATTGCAATATAACAGAAGAGTCAACTCTTACTATGAATGGAAGCACAGGCTATGTATTGGGTGTAAGTGTCAAGGTGTTGGCAGCCAGCGGGGACTGCAGCAGTGGCCTCTGTGAGAAGAGGCCAGGGGCTGCCTTGTGCTGGACGCAGCCTGTTCCAGACATCTCTGCAATGGACCCACGGCAGGACACAACTGAGCCCATCAGTCAAGTGTGTGGCACCTCTGGGAAAACACATTTAACAAAGGGCAAAATGCTGCACAGGCAGTGAGGAGTGAGGAAAAAAGTATGAGAAACAATCCAGCAGACACCAAGGTCAGAGAAGAAGAGATGCTCCAGGTGTTGGAGCAGAGATTCCTCTGCAGACTCTGGGGAGGACCATGGTAGAGCAAATATCCACACTGCAGCCCATGGAGGACCCGACACCAGAGCAGGTGGATGTTCCCTGAAACAACTGCTGCCTGTGGAGAGCCCACACTGGAGCAAGTTTATCCTAAAGGACTGCAGTCCATGGGAAGGACCAATGTTAGAGCAAACATGAGGGAAATGAGTGGGAGAGAGGTACTGTTACGGGCTGACTGCAACCCCTCACTCCTCATCCCCCTGTGCCAGTTGGGCTGGGAGGTAGAGGAGCTGGGGATGAAGGATTGAAGTTGAGACTGAAGAAAAGTGGGTGGTGGGGGAAGGTGTCTTATTTTTTTGTCTTTGTTTCTCACCATCCAACTCTATTTTTAATTGGCAATAAACGAAATTAATTTTCCCCAAGTCAAGTCTGGTTTGCCTGTGACAGTAATTGGTAAGTGGTCTCCCTGTCTTTTCCATCTTATTTTCTCCTCCTGTCCTGTTGAGGAGGTGGAGTGAGAGAGCGAATGTCATTGTTTTTGTGTTAGTTCTAATTTATGTTTATATCTTTTTAAACTCTATAAAACTGTTCCACAGACAAATTCTTATTTTCTGTGTGAAATCTAGTAAACTACTCTAGGAAACGACAAAGCATGTATAAAGTGTATTCTCCTGGCTACTTAATAATAGACTTTAATACTTCATTATTACTTTCTAAAATGATTGTTGAGCCCACTTGTTCAGTGTAAAACTAGGTATTTTGTAACTATGATTTTGAAGACAGGATGCAGAAGTGTTTCTTTTTCCCTTTCTTGACAAGAAATTAATTTTCTGTGGTTCACCTCTCTGCATGACCTTCCTTAGGCTTTTTGTATGAGGTGGATCCAGGAAGCTACTGGACTTTGTGACTATTAATGAAGGTATCTCAAAATTTCTACCTCCTAAGAAACAACAAAAATACACAGTATTACAGCTAACAAGTGTATTCCCATGGGCACTAAGAATTTGATTTAATTTATTTAATTGGAGAATTGAAGGAAATAAAATTGCAATCCCCATGGGTAAAGGATTTTAAATACTCTAATATTCTGTTTGAAATATAAGAATTCCCATAACACAAATATAGATTAAAGCATCATAAATTGTGGGTCAGGCTGTAATCCCATTTATATGACAGTAAAGCTGGAATAACAAAGTGAAAATCAATAAAGTTACTTTTCTGTGTCCATTATCATACACATTATGCAAGTTTAAATACTTATGCAAGGCTTAAATTTCAGTGATGTTAGCAAGACATATTTAATCATTGTTATTATAAACACAGAACATAGATATTATCTTCAAAACTGTGAATAACTAAAAATATAACTTTTTTAGTGTTATTTTAATGTTCATTTATTAAAAAACCACGTTTTAAAAATATTTTCATGCATAAAATTAGAATTAACTTTGCAGCCTTTTTAGTTAATCAGTTAATATCTGGCAGTCACACGGAAGTACACAGATGTTATCTATGTTGCAGTATTAGTTGAGCTCTGATGAGAGACTGCATAGCATAGAATTGTGTGTATGTGTATATATTGAGTCATGCCTGACAAGTTATGTGTCAAAAAGCAGTCTTGCAAAAAGCCCGAGCCAAGGTGGCTTGTAACAGACACCCGCTATAATGTCACCTTAATCCTAACCCATAAACTCTCAGTTGGCTCCTCTTCCATGTGCTCCAGCTGCTTTCTCACATAAAGGGCAACTCCCCCTCCTAGTCTTCCCATCCTGTCCTTCCTAAAGAGCATGTATTCCTCCAGTGTAACACCCCAGCCATGGGAGCCATCGCACCCTGTCTCCATAATCCCAATAAAATCATAGCTCTGCAACTACGCACAGATCTCTAACTCATCTTATTCATTCCCCATACTGCGTGCAGTCTGGGACATTATGGGGCACTTCAAGAAGCACTCCATCATGTTAAGTTCCTGGAGAGGGTTTGGGGGATTTTTCCATAATGATGCCTTGAAGGAACTTCCCTGTTTACGTGGAAGTGGTGGAGATGACCTCACTTGAGGTCATCACTTAAATGACCCCACATTTTGTTGTTTTTGTGATCCCTTCCCATCACATCACCCCATGCCCTTTGCTCAGCAATCCTGTCTCATAGGACTGCTGGTGAGTCTCTCCCTCCCTCATCATTCTTAGTTTAAAACCCTCCTTATGAGGTCAGCCACCCTATTGGCAAAAACAGCTTTGCCCTGAGGTGGATCCCATGTTTCCCAAGCAGACGCTGATCTGCAAACAGAGTCCCATGGTCATAGAATCCAAAACCCACCATGTTTGAGACTGTTACAGTGGCACAATTTCAACTGAGGGCCCTTTACTTTATATTTTTCTGCATGTTCTTCTGCACAAACTGCTGCATTGTTGGCTGCCTCTAGGAGCTGTGTTCTGTGCCTGGCTCTTATATACATCTCTCCCAAGCACTGGCTAAAGGGTGCTTGACCCTCCCTAATCAGGGGGCAACTACATCAAGGGCAGTTGATCATGCTTGTTAGAAGCTGCTAGAGCTTCCCTGGACCCACGCCCTTGTGGCTCCCCTTAACTCATCTTTTGCAGAGAAGTCTCTTGGGGTCCTGATGGGCTTCATGAGTCAGCAGTGCACCCTTGCAGCAAAAAAGGCCAAGAGCCCCCTGGACTGCATTAGGCAGTGTTGTCAGCAGGTCAAGGGAGGTGATCCTTTCCCTCTGCTCAGCAGCGGTGAGGCCATACCTGGAGTACGGTCCCCAGTGCTGGGCTCCCCAGTACAAGAAAGATATGAACTTACTGGAATGAGTCCAGTGAAGAGCAATGAGGATGAAGAAGGGACTGGAGCATCCCTCAAATGGGGAAAGATTGAGAGAACTGGGACCATTCAGCCGGGAGATGAGAAGGCTCAGGGGTGATTTCATCAGTGTGTATTAATACCTCATGGGAGGGAATGAAGAAAAGGAAGCCAGACTCTTCTCAGCAGTGGCCAGCAACAGGACAAGAGGCAATGGGCACAAATTAAAAATCAGGAAGTTCCATCTGAACACAGATGAAAGAAAATACTTTTTTACTCTGAAGGTGGTCAGACACTGGAACAGGTTTCCCAGAGAGTTTGTGTAGTCTCCAACTGTGAAGATATTCAAAACCCAAGAGGACACAGTCCCAGGCAACCTGCTGTAGCTGTTTCTGATGGAGCAGGGGAGTTGGACTACATGAGCTCAAGAGCTCTCTTGCAACCTTAATGGTTCTGTGACCCTGTGACTTTAATGTAAATAAGCTGATTTCTGAAGCTTCTCTCTTAAAGCTTCACAAGAATAATCCCTGAGACATATTATACTAGCTAGTAAATTTTAGATATTAAAAAAATGTATTCATTCTTTACTAATAGAGAAAATTATCTCCCATCAATGTATTTAGGCACCCACTGAAGTCAGTAGTAAGCCTGTATTCTCTTTGGTTATGTGTTATGATATTTCTTAGAAATAATAAAAAAGAGATGCTCATGTAGGATATAAATCCTTCATGTGACCAGTATCAGAATATAAGAATACAAATTACTTGAAAGAAAAACAGCTTAAAATTACTTTCTCTATGCTTAGCTTTATAACCCAGGGAAGAGCACTGCCTTTAGGGCTCCACTTCTTCAACATCAGCCAGGGGACATCAGGGTTTACTGTATGTCGTGGTTTAGCCCCACTCGGCAACTAAGCACCACGCAGCCGCTCGCTCACCCTCCCCCTCCCCGGTGGGATGGGGGAGAGAATCGGAAGGGCAAGAGTAAGAAAACCCACGGGTTGAGATAAGAACAGTTTAATAATTGAAATAAAATAATAATAATAGTAATAATAATAATAATGATAATAATAATAATCATAATTGTAATGAAAAGGAGAACGAGAGAGACAAACAAAACCCAGGGAAAAGAAAACAAGTGATGCAACCGCTCACCACCCGCCGACCGACACCCAGCCAGTCCCCGAGCAGCGATCGCTGCCCCCCGGCTAACTCCCCTCGGTTTATATACTGAGCATGACGTCATATGGTATGGAATAGCCCTTTGGTCAATTTGGATCAACTATCTTGGGCTGTGCCCCCTCCCAACTTCTTGTGCACCTGGCAGAGCATGGGAAGCTGAAAAAGAAAGTCCTTGACTAGTGTAAGCATTACTTAGCAACAACTAAAACATCAGTGTGTTATCAACGTTATTCTCATGCTAAATCCAAAACACAGCACTATGCCAGCTACTAGGAAGAAAAGTAACTCTAACTCAGCTGAAACCAGGATACTGTAGAGAATTGGAACTATTATTTGTAATGTAATTCTGGTGATTTCTTGTGACCCTGAAAATGGGTAAAAAAAATTTCTTAGATCCTCCCAAGACTCTATACAACTGGCAAGTTATATTAGGAAGTAAATAAAGGATAATCACACTAATATATGTGGTTAAAAAGAGTGCTTGTTAACAGAGTCACTTTACTATTGTGTCTTTTCTCCTTCATACAACTTTTGAGGTATAAAGAAACCACAAAAACACAGGAGTTATGTTTGTTCTTAAAGAGGCAATCCCAGAGAAGGATTGATTCCAGAGTAGACCTCCAAAACATTTTGCACATTTTCATGTTGTTTTTGTTTATCCGTCAAGGAATCATAGAATGAATCATAGAGTCATAGAATGGTTTGGGTTGGAAGGGACCTTAAAGATCATCTAGTTCCAACGCCCCTGCCATGGGCAGGGACACCATCCACTAGATCACGTTACTCAAATCCCATCTAACTTGACCTTGAACACTTCCAGGGAGGGGGCATCCACAACTTCTCTGGGCAACCTTTTCCAGTGTCTCACCAACCTCTCTCACAGTAAAGAATTTCTTCCTAATATCTCATCTAAATCTACCCTCTTTCAGTTTAAAACCATTGCCCCTCATCCTCAGTACACTCCCCCACAACAGGTCCCTCTCCATGTTTCCTGTAGGCCCCCTTTAAGTACTGGAAAGCTGCTATAAGGTCTCCCCGGAGCCTTCTCTTCTCTAGGCTAAAAATCCCCAACTCTCTCAGCCTGTCCTCATACAGGAGGTGCTCCAGCCCCCTGATCATCTTCGTGGCCCTCCTCTGGACTCGCTTGAGCAGGTCCATGTTTTTCTTATGCCGGGTACCCCAGAGCTGGATGCAGTACTCCAGGTGGGGTCTTACAAGAGCGGAATAGAGAGACAGAATCACCTCCCTCCACCTGCTGGCTGCATTTCTTTTGATGCACTGCAGCTAGCTAGCAGCTTTCTGGGCTGCTAGCACACATTGCCAACTCACATTCAGTTTTCCATCCACCATACCCCAAGGTCCTTCTCAGTAGGGCTACTCTCAACCCACTCATTGCCCAGCCTATATCCATGCTTGGGATTGCCCCAACCCAGGTGCAATCTTACACTTGGCTTTGTTGAACTTCATGAGGTTTGCACAGGCACACCTCTCTAGCCTGTCAAGATACCTCTGGATAGCATCCCTTCACCCCTTCCCTCTAGAGTATCAACCGCACCACACAGCTTGGTGTCATCGGCAAACTTGCTGTGGGTGCATTCAATCCCACTGTCCATGTCCCCAGTAAAGATGTTAAACAATACTCATCCCAATACGGACCCCTGAGGGACACCACTCATCACTGGTCTCCATTTGGGCATCAAGCTGTTGACCACAAGTCTTTGAGTGTGACCATCCAGCCAATTCTTTATCCACCAAGTGGTCCACCTGTCAAATCCAAAAATGTCACAAGCTGAGCGACAGCCCTGCCTTTAGACTTTGCAAAGTCAAGGTAAGCTTGCTTCCAACCCTGAGGTGACAGACTCAGCCAACTCACGAGACAAAGGAGACTGGACTCTTGTCTCTGCTTGGGGTAGGAGAAGGAATCTTCTCCTTGCCCCTGAAGTGCCCCCTACGTAACAGGTACGATGCCCTGGGGCTGGAGAATGAATTGAGAGTGAGTAACAAGCAAGACCCATGAAAGGCCAACTGTGCAAAGTTGTTCCAACCACCCACCCACACAAGAACCAGTGCCACCAGAAAAGTATGTAGAGTGTTAGTAATTGGAAACTCCTTGCTGAGAGGCACCAAAGCGCCTGTTTGTTGCCCAGACAATATCTCTAAAGAAGTTTGCTGCCTGCTGGAAGCTCGCATATATGATGTCACAGAGAGGCTGCAGAGCCTGGTAAAGCCTGCAGACTATCACCTGTTCCTACTATTCTAAGTAGCGTCGAATGACGCTGCAACGAGGCGACTCAGAAATATCAAGAGACCTTACGTCCCTCGTAATAAGACGTCTTGTTTATCTGAAGAACGCACACATGGGATTTACAGTGTCAGTCAGATGATTAGTGGACATCCGGCATTCAACAGTAGGTGTTTAACTGTTGTAGATCAGCATGTGCCAGATGTCACCCTTGGGAGTAAAACTTTAACACATCTTCTAGCCTGCATGAAGTTCTGCATACACTCTTCTGAACAGCCTGTCTACACCGTTGGACAATTTGGCATAGAGCATGTCTTAGCTGCATTAAGTGATAATGGTGAATAGACAGTCGGTTCAAATAGCTCTGTATATTGATTACAGGTGATACATATAGTCTACTTACACATACATTGTCTGATTTGCCAGGTTTTGTAGCATTTCTTAGCTGTTTCACTAACCTTTTATTTATGTCACTATCACACCCATTGAAATCAATGGTCTCCTGTAACACAGTAACAGTTTAGTCCTCAGGGAGAAGTGAATTAATTTTATAAGAACACCTCCAGGTTATTACTGAAGCTGGAAGAGAATAACCTGCAAGATCTCAAATATTCACATTTAACACTTGGATAAAACTAAGACATTTCAAACTTTTTTCTGTATAATAATGAAGGGAGCTACACCACAGGATGGTGGATAACCTGACAGTAATGGTGGCATCTGTAGGATTCACATGGAAATAGCTGTTCTGCCTAAACTAGACTAGGGCTTTGAACTCAAACCTCAACTGTCATCACTGACCTGATCACTTACCTATTGTTATGTGGTTACTATATTATAACAAGAAATCCCTAGACTGAAAAACTTCATTTCCCAGCTGTGGTTTAATTAAAAAGTGTATGTTTCACTGAATCCATATTTCACAAGGAAAATAAGAATTTCGAGAAAAGATTCTCAATCACCAGTTAATAGATAATGTTACATATTTTTACTACATTATACTGTCTGAGAGGTAAGCTTTGCATGTGAACTCTATTTTAGTGTTACTGAACTATATTTTTTGTACATCACTTCCTTTTGAAAAGTAATAACCTAAGATGCAGAGGACACTTCAATTTACAGAAAATTTCTCAGTGATAAATCTATGTATCATTAAAGTCCGTAGAGTCTCAGCTCTGTCATTCCAGCACTTTTCTGAAATACAGGTAGTAAAATATTAGGTTTTTTTCTCTGCAATGTGTTTTCTCAGACGTTACCCATCAGAGACTATGTTCAGGACACTTCCCAACTGCTTCAGTCTGGAATCATCATTAGACATATAACCTAGTGCTGATGCCTAACAGTAGGGATATTGTCACTGACACGTGTTGCAAGCATTTAATTATAATTAAATAAGCACCAGACCAAGCTACATTCAGCTGCATTACAATGTGATTAAAGGCTTGCTCTAAGAAATAGTCAGGATCTGCTCTGCTAGTTTTACTTTCTAATCCTCTAAGAAAGGATTAACATTAAAAAATAGTCTCATTATTTCTCTGCTTCTTCATTTCAAGGCGCAAATAATATTTGAAGATTAGAAAGCTTACTTTGTCTTCTGCCATTGATGTTGCACAAACTAACATAGCCTTTTCACATAATTTTGTGATTATAGTGCATTTTATATATAGTCATTACTTTGTGCCTCCCCTGATGAACAGGGATGGCGACCTAGCGTCTACAGACGAGGAGAAGGCTGAGGTACTCAATAGCTTTTTTGCCTCAGTCTTCACTGGCAACCTCTCTCCTCACCCCTCCCGAGTTGATGGACCACAAGATGGGGACCAGGGGGGTAAAGCCCCTCCCACTGTAAAGGAAGATCAGGTTCGTGACCACCTGAGGAACCTGAACACACATAAGTCTATGGGACCTGATGAGATGCATCCCAGAGTCCTGAAGGAGTTGGCTGATGTAGCTGCCAAGCCACTCTCCATGATATTTGAAAAGTCATGGCAGTCAGGTGAAGTACCTGGTGACTGGAAAAAGGGAGATTGTGCCCATTTTTAAAAAGGGAAGAAAGAAACACCCTGGGAATTACAAACCTGTCAGCCTCACCTCTGTGCCTGGCAAGATCATGGAACAGATCCTCCTAGAAGCAATGCTAAAGCACATGGAGGACAGGGAGGTGATTCGAGACAGCCAGCATGGCTTCACCAAGGGCAAGTCCTGCCTGACTAACCTGGTGGCTTTCTATGATGGAGTAACTGCATCAGTGGACAAGGGAAAAGCAATGGATGTCATCTATCTGGACTTCCAAAAAGCCTTCGACACGGTCCCCCACAACATCCTTCTCTCTAAATTGGAGAGATATGGATTTGATGGGTGGACTGTTCGGTGGATAAGGAACTGGTTGGATGGTCGCAACCAGAGGGTAGTGGTCAACGGCTCGATGTCCAAATGGAGACTGGTAACAAGTGGTGTTCCTCAGGGGTCCGTACTGGGACCAGTGCTGTTTAATATTTTCATCAATGACATAGACAGCGAGATCGAGTGCACCCTCAGCAAGTTTGCAGATGACACCAAGCTGAGTGGTGCAGTTGACACGCCTGAGGGACGGGATGTCATCCAAAGGGACCTGGACAGGCTGGAGAGGTGGGCCTGTGCAAACCTCATGAGGTTCAACAAGGCCAAGTGCAAGGTCCTGCACCTGGGTCGGGGCAACCCCCGATATCAATACAGGCTGGGAGATGAGGGGATTGAGAGCAGCCCTGCGGAGAAGGACTTGGGGGTACTGGTGGATGAAAAGCTGGACATGAGCCAGCAGTGTGCGCTTGCAGCCCAGAAGGCCAACCGTATCCTGGGCTGCATCAAAAGAAGCGTGGCCAGCAGGTCGAGGGAGGTGATTCTGCCCCTCTACTCTGCTCTGGTGAGACCCCACCTGGAGTACTGCGTCCAGCTCTGGAGCCCTCAGCACAAGAAGGACATGGAGCTGTTGGAGCGAGTCCAGAAGAGGGCCACAAAAATGATCCAAGGGCTGGAGCACCTCTCCCACGAGGACAGGCTGAGACAGTTGGGGTTGTTCAGCCTGGAGAAGAGAAGGCTGCGGGGAGACCTTATTGCAGCCTTTCAGTACTTAAAGGGGGCCTATAGGAAAGATGGGGACAGTCTTTTTAGCAAGGCCTGTTGTGACAGGACAAGGACTAATGGTTTTAAACTAAAGGAGGGTAGATTTAGGCTAGATATAAGGAAGAAATTTTTTACGCTGAGGGTGGTGAAGCACTGGAACAGGTTGCCCAGAGAGGTAGTGGAGGCCCCATCCCTGGAAACATTCCAGGTCAGGTTGGACGGGGCTCTGAGCAATCTGATCTAGTTGATGATGTCCCTGCTCACTGCAGGGGGGTTGGACTAGATGACCTCTAAGGGTCCCTTCCAACCCAAAGCATTCTATGATTCTATGATTACTGCTGCTATTTGTACTTATATTGTGAATTCTTTTGATTTTGTTTTTTTGCCATTAGGTGCAGGTCTGTCTTGCTGTCTGATCCATACAATAGAATTGATTGAACCTTCCATTGCTGTCTCTTTCTTTAGCTTAATCTGTTTTCATTATCTTAACCAGATCATTTCAAATCCTTTCCATGCACATTCATATGCACTCCACAGAAGTTTTATTATCATTAATAAAAACAGTAACTAATTTGCCTTCAAAAAAAGAAAGATACTATCAGAAATATTTATTTGGAATAAGAAAAATTCACACAGATTACTTTAATCTTAGTACATTTGACATCTTGTTACTAATCATTATTTTATTCAAATCAAATGTGATAGTTTTATATCTTGAATATCTTAAATGCTTTGCCAATCAGGCAAATGAATTAATTATTTAATTAATGCTTTGCCAGTTATTTCAGAAAAACTTTCAGAAATAACTCATCTAAAATTGATTTTCAGTTTAATAAGGAGATTTTAAGTTTGAAAATGAGTAAAGTTTGGGAGTAAAAATTATTTAATTGAGCATTTGTATTGCCAAGGCAGAAGTTTAAAACCTCTGTCTAAAATTCACAGGATAGAATGGTAGTTCCAAGATACTTTACTTCAAAGACTGTCCCGTGTTTTAATAGAAACAAGAAATAAAACTTAGGGTTTATTCCTGAGCATCTGTGATGAGGGAAATATATGCACAATTCCTTCAGATATACAGGGGGGAACTTTATTCTATGGGCACTTAGCCTAAGTTAAAATAGCAAGATGATAATTTACCTTGGAAAAACAAAATTTGTTCTGTCACATTCACTGTAGAGCTGGGCTTAGTGCCCAAAGTTCTTGATGAAAGTACAAGGGGGTTTGTATCTAAAAGTTTTGTTCAGATAAATTTTATGTTCCTGTTGTCACCCTTTAATACCATTTTTTAAAATATTGGTCTTATATTTGCAAAGTCTTTATACAAATAGCATTTAGTATACCCTTAAGTAACAAAATATTCATATTTAGTACAAATTCTAAGTACTTTTGGAGAATACTTATGGGAAACAGACTGCCTTAAAATGTGCTTTAATTTTAAACTATGATTTCTATACAGAGCTATTCTGGAAGAACCATGTGATGTAAAGCTTCAGAACAGGACTAGCTTTCTGCATATGATTAGAGAGACCAAAATTATCTTTCCCTTGGCACATCTGCAAAAGACAGCACTTAAAAAATAAACTCTCTCTGCAGGCTATTGAAATTAAGCACAGTGATCTCATACAAAGCACAGTGCAGCTGGTACCATGGGATGAAGACAGTTGAATCTTTTCTAATGGAAAAATGAAGTCAGACCAAGCTTGCCTCCTTTCTTTCACAAAATATAATTATGTAAACTACAAAGCTCCATTACAGACAATGTTTATAATTCACAACTAGTTTTCCCTTAATTTTAAATAAAGCCTGTTAATGGTTGATGTCAAGCCAACATATTTCCTATAGATGCCACAAACAATGAACAATCAAAAATCTGTTTCTGTTGTTTCTTTCATAATTATTTCAAATTGTAGGAACCTGTAATAAAAATCAACATAATGAAAAAACACCATTGCATGTTGATAAACATCATAGTCTTTCAATTTCAAGAAAAAAAACATGGCATGCTAACTAGTAGAGAAATTAATTTCTTTCTCTACATTGATACACAGAATTTGATTTTATGAATTTTCAAGTTTAGATCATTTTATGGTATAGAAAGTTTTCCAGTTCTGTTGAGTTATCTAACATGTCTAAGGAGTTTGTGAATCTCTGCTTTATGTTTAGACAATGTTACATATAATTAGAATACAAATAGTGTTGCAATAATTCAAATGATGAATTGCTGTATTCAGCACAATGATGGGAAAATGCTTCTTTCTGTTATTCTGTGGCTTTAAAAACTTGCAGGCATGTAGACTGTGATTCTGCATTGGACTCTATTAAGGCAATCTCTTGCATAAATTAAGCTTTTATCAATCTCTTTGTGTTACTGCATGAGCCTGGAGGTCTCTACTACTGTGTCTGATAGTAAAACTAAAGCTAATTTATTAAAACCAGAAGGAATAAAAGAGTTCCTAAAAGTCAGGAAGAAACTGTAAATTTCCTGTTTTAGGAGAGTTTCCTCCTGTTTAGATAAGGCTGAAAGAAATGAACTGTAAACCAACGTAAGACCTTGAATGGTTCATTTAATCTGTGAGATGCTACTGGGGCATAACAAGTCTCTAACTGTTACCTTTCTTGGGTTGGAGGGGACAAAAAATTTCCTTTTTCCTTTGGAGACCACTTTGAATTAAAAAAAAAAAAAGTCTGGCAAGCTACTGTTAATGTAAAATAATAAAACTTCTTCCATGTCTACAGAGCCCATGAAATTAGTTGTCAGTTATAGTACTGATCATGCAGCATCCTTCTTAATGCCAATATAACACTGGAAAGAAGGGAAAGGAGGTACCTTTTCAGTGACACAAGACTGTGTAAATCACAGTGGTTTTTGGTTTGCAGGTATTGTGGGTTAACCTCAGTAAGTAGCTAAGCACCACACAGCTGCTCTCTGACACACACCCCGGTGGGACTGGGGAAGAGAATCAGAAGGGTGAAAGTGAGAAAACTCACAGGTTGAGATAAAGACAGTTTAATAGGTAAAGCAAAAGCTGCACATGCAAGCAAAGCAAATCAAGGAATTCATTCACTACTGGCAAGCAGGAATTCAGCCATCTCCAAGAAAGCAGGGCTCCATCACGTGTAACGGTTACTTGGGAAGACAAATGCCGTCACTCCGAACGTTCCCCCCTTCACCTTCTTTCTCCCAGTTTTATTGCTGAGCTTGATGTCCTGTGGTATGAGATTCCCTTCGGTCAGTTAGGGTCAGCTGTCACAACTGTGTCCCCTCCCAATTTCTTGTGCATCCCCAGCCTACTCGCTGGTGGGGCAATGTGAGAAACTGAGGAGGTCTTGACACCGTGTAAACATTGCTCAGCAATAGTTAAACCATTGGTGTGTTATCAACACTGTTTTCATCACAAACCCAAGCGTAGCAACATATAAGCTGCTATGATGAAAATTAACTCCATACCAGTCAAAACCAGTACAGGGAATTGGGGTTTTTTTGTTGTCGTTGGGGTTTGGGGCAGGGTTGTTCATTTGTTTTTTCTGCCAGATGCCTTGTGCTCTTTAGAATTATCACGATAGCTTAAGGCTATAACTTTTGGCAGCTACTCAGCACCTGCTCAGCCCCATCCCCTTGAAAAAGGTTCAGTTCTATTATTTCTATTACCATTTTCCTTTCACAACTGACAGTCCCCTTTTTCTACACCTTACTAAGCGAATATGCAGAAAAGTGAAATGCAAAGCAAACATGGAATAGTCAGTGCAACTTCAGATCCCTGTGGGGATTCTACTACTCCAGTCAGAAACTGCCCAAAGTGCAGAAAAACATTTCTTGAATCAATTGTGGACTCCAATTTCCATAAGAGTCCTGCAGGACACCTGTTTGGCAACTTCTGTACCATTCTGATCCTAAGCCTGAAATTGATTTCTTATGCAATCATTAAAAAAAATAAGAAACAGTGCAAAATTATGTCTAATTTTTACCCCCTAGATAAAATCAGCTATGTCTACATTATTCTTAGCAGATATTTGAATAATGCATTCAAAAACCTTTTTATGAACAATTTGTTTCACCATTGGACTGTTTCTACCTTCAGAAATATTTCTGCTATTGCCTTGGCTGAAATGTATAATTTTTATTTATTCTCGTGTTCATTAGATAAAATTTTCTTTTGTTATCTTTCTAAAATCTTCTGGGTTTTGAATTAAAGCACTGTAGGTCATTGAAACTTTTCTCCTAGAAAACATAAGAGCTTCTAGGCCTCCAATCTGAACTCTCAGTGTTCCATCTTTCTTGGACCATAGTGTCCAAAACAGGGCACAGTAGCCAAGCTAAACAGTTATTAACATTATGGGGAAAAAAAAAAAATCTTCATTTTTTCTTTTTCTTCATATTCCTGCAATAATTAAATCTGGAATTAATACTAATTCTTTGATTGGACTTAAAATTTCTGTTTTACTGTTAGGGCATGACAAATCCAGCAGGCTGACAGAGGCAAGGCTGCTGCAGGTTTATGCCCCCAGGTTCAACCAGTAGCGAGGCTGAGCATGTAGTCCCTATAGGAACACACATACAGGTATACAAGACATATACAGATATAGCTGGTGGCCATGCAGAGCACTCACATAAACACAAACAGCAGCAATGGCCTCATCCTCTTCACCTCTCTGGCTGACGAGGATGGAGGTCTGTTGGTGGAAATTTATGTATATATGTACAATGTGGATCCCTCCAGTAGCTGGGCTCAGACACCCAGTCTGCCCAGTAGCTGCCCTTGGATCCCAGGCTCCCCAGTTGGTGCCACCTGTATATCCAATCTCCTAAGGCTGCAGCCCCACTCCAGTTGCTGGTATAGAGACTCCCTTACTCACTCACACCCCCACACACCTACACACAGAGGTAACTGGCAGATGGCCAGGTCTCTCCTGATGCCCAGTAGCCAGCCCCACTTCTTGATACACACATATACACAGGTCTTGTACCTAGAGACCCCAGACCCAGTGGCCTCTCCATCCGTTTGCTGGGACTCCCCTGGTACCTCCATAGCCAGCTTCTCCCACCTTTAGAGACACCACCATCCCACCCAGCTTGACCATGCTTGGCCTTCACTAGCAAATACACATTCACTTGCACACCTGCACTCACTCCCATTGCTGGCACCACAGATACATGGGTTCCTATGATCCAAGGTCACAGTTGCTGGCACTTGAATTTCATTCACTCCAGTCCCCTCAGCTGCTGGCACGCAGGCACATGGGCCCTACAGCCCACAGTCCCAATCCAGCTGCTGGCACTCAGACCCCTATACACACACAAGCATGCAGAATAGGGAGTCCCTCAACCAGAAAAACACCTAGAAATGCAATTTAGTAAGAAGTTATGCAGCTGTCTAGTTCAAAATTTTTTTTGTTAAAATTTGACTTAGTTGACTGCTACCATTAAGTTTTCAGAAAAAAAAAAATTGTTATGTTCTCAACAACAAAAAATGTGAGGTCTTGATCTTATAAAAGATGTGTAGTATAAGAGATTTACAATTGTAGGTATCAAACACAAATTTATGATCTATTTTCAGCTCATTTGAAGTCTCAGCTTGGAGATGCCCAAATGTCACATGGCTTTGCATATTTTGACTTTTGGGTTTGCTTTTTTTAGCTTCCTGGAACTTCTTTTCTGTGCTTTATCAGCACCAACTGTACAGATGAGTATTGACTCTTCTGAATTCTTTCTATATGAATGAGTGTATGATCATATTCTTTTCAAGCGCACTCACTGAGGAGGAACCCACTGCTTGGGGACTGGTTGGGCATCGGGTGGCAGGTGGTGAGCAATTACATTGTGCATCACTTATTTTATAAATCCTGTTATCATTATGATTATTATTTTCTCTCCCTCTGCTGTCCTATTAAACTGCCTTTATCTCAACCCACAGGTTTTACTTTTTTTTTCCCCGATTCTCTCCCCCATCCCACAGGGGAAGGAGGGGAGGGTGAGTGAGCGGCTGTGTGGTGCTTAGTTGCCAACTGGGGTTAAACCACGACAATTGGGTAGGCAACTTTCACTGGAACCAAGAGATGAGCATGAAGCCAAAACATTTTCATAACACATTGCCGAGAAATCCCTCTCACTGTCCAACTATAGTTTACAGGAAAGTGATGAATACCCATCCTCCTTGATACGGAACAAACTACAACTACAATAAAGTAAAGAGAATGACCTTAGTGATTATATCTTTTCTGAGGAGAAATGTCCTAGTCTCTGTGGGGACCATTTCAATACTTTACATTAAAAATTAATGGCAGACATTTGTCTGGCATGTTTTTAAAAATATCTCATTAGGGGAATTCCCCATCCTGCCTAGATAGCTAAACATTCCTTATAGTTGGAATTGCTAACATGAACTTTCTTTTTTTGCAAATTAAACAATGTCCTCATGTGCTACCCGCACAGTGGGCATGAACAGTTGTTCACCATCTCCTTTACAATAACGGCTTACATTTTCAAAATCTGTCACTCTGCTCTTGCTTTCCCCAAGTCAACCTCTCCTTTACCTTTTTGTCATGCATTACATTTTCTAACCTTTTTTCCAGCCATTTTACTCTCTAATTTCTTCATCTTTTCCAAAAGTTTTCTACTGGAGAACAACCTCAACAGTACAGAGCATAACAGTGTATTTACCTCCTATATCTCATATCTGATGTTTCTATTCACACATCATAAAATGTGACTTGCCTTTTTACAAAAACACCTCAGTTTATGATCCCCTATATTTCATATGTCTTGTTCTTCTTTTTAATTTTAATTGAAAATAATCAAAAACTTGGAGTAATTTCACCTGGGCCTCATTAGGAGACAATGTTTAAAGCCTTCATAAAGTAAAAAATCACATATTTATTGCTTCCTCCTTACCTAGTAGGTCTTTCATTGTATCAGAAAGAATCTGGCTTAACATGGTTTGTTTCAGTTAATTTTATGTTAAAATTTATGAATATTAAGTATTTATTTAAAAATGTAAATAATTTCATAATATATCCATAGTATCTTTACACATAATTTCATTAAAAGAAATGCATCAAAATCTGTATCTATACCTGTGGGAAAGCTGTTTTTCACAAATAGAACAGTTTAGATAGATGTGTTTCTATTTATCCTTGGTTCACTACTTAAATAATTTTACAGAATATCTTAATAAATGTCAGCTCTTCTCAAGGGCATTGTTGTATGATCTTTTCTGATATGTGCATGATGTTCTCCATTGACTACTCTCAATATATTAGAGTAGCCATTAGGGGAAAAAAAGAAAAAAAAAAAGGAGAGCATGCTCACAAAGTAATTAGTAAAGTAATTAGAAAAGTAATTATAGATTTCCTCAAGATCATTGCTCCTTTATCCATAAACTTTGACATTAGACTGATGTTAGACATGTAGACTGAAGCTGGCCATCTAATTTATTGAGAAAATATATAATGGATATGAGTAAGCAGAAGTATATATTCATATATATATATTCATATAAATGTACTTGACAATTTACTGGACAATCTGCATCTTTATCTACCACATTCTTAAGTTGGTAGATAATTCAACATAATTCAGTACCAAGTCAGTAAGAAACCTCTCTGTTTTCTAGATCTCCTCCGTTCTCTGAACAATCATCATACCTATGACTCCTGCCAAAGGTAGATTCAGGCAATATTTTCTCAAACAATAGGTTCAGAATTTTTAATGTTTTACTGTTGTACTCTGAGCTGTAACTTCTCTCAATTTCTCTGAAACTAGTTCTAAAATCTTTCTTCTTTACTTTAATCCAGACAGAAATTTCAATTCTACTTTTAAAGTTTTTTAAATTATTATTAGTATTGTTTTTCCCCCATCTAGTTTCCCCTGTGGGCATCAACTTCATTTTCATCCTCTCCATTAGCAAGTCTCTGTCTGATATCTCTACAAATCAGAGCTGTTGTTGTCTTATATCTCATTTTCAAAAATACAGAGACTAGAAAGCAGATAGGTTAAGTCTTAGCAGACATTTCATTACCCTGATATGACATTACACAGCATTAAAAGTTACATTCTATTTTCTCACTTAATCCTTGTGTGGTTTTACATATCAAAGATCTTTGATTTTTTTTTTATTGCTCTTCCTTTCTTTTATTCTTTCATGAGAATGTCATATTACAGTATTAACATTTATACTGTTATCTGTGACAATTACTAATATAATTACATGATGTGCAGGTACGAGGCAGACATGCTCACTCAGCCTGACCTAGAATATATTTTGGCATGTCTTCCAGGCAGAATATTCTTGTTAGTTTTGCAGACACAGATGTTTTTTATATTGAATTGTCTCTATTATAGCTCAAAGAACAAAGAGTCAAGATAAAAAGGAGCATCAGCAGAGTACTATGCCAATAAGCTATAAGGCTCCTGGACCAAGCAGTCTGGCCAGCTTGGAACTGCAAAATAGGAGCACAACTCTTCCATCAGCACTCGTGTACCGTATATTAGCGATATTTAGGAAAAATATTAGGAAATAATATTAGCAAATTGTGAACTATTCTGGCTATATTACCCTCCTGATTTTTCATCAGATCTTAGATTGACTTTTGTCTTTTATTTTGTACAGGTTTGGAGGGGTCTTGTTGTTGCATCACAGATACTCAGGGCTTGAAATAGCTGGTTTTATACTGTTGCAGATAAGGAAGTTACAATGAAATAATAATGCTTCTCCTCAAATGGGGCATGAGATTTATTGAGTTTCTCATTCATTTTCCAGATAGAAGTAGTGATGATTTGACAACTGAAATGCATTAGTATGGTGTGTTTATTTTGATCTTCCTAGGCAAGCATCATAAAGTTTATTATAGTTTATATTTTTGCCAATCTACTAACTATAGATGGAGTAGAAAATATCCATGCTAACTAATGGGGAAGAAGGGTGTCATGCTACATTTGCATTTTAGGCTTCTCTAGATATCTCAGGATATTAACTTATACTGCATACCTGTCGTGGTTTAAGCCCAGTTGGCAACTGAATTGGCAACTAAGCACCACACAGCCGCTCGCTCACCCTCTTCCCCCCCTTCCCCGCCCCGGTGGGATGGGGGAGAGAATCGGAGGGGAAAAAAAAAGTAAAACCCGTGGGTTGAGATAAAGACAGTTTAATAGGACAGCAGAGGGAGAGAAAATAATAATAAATAATAATGATAACAGGATATATAAAATAAGTGATGCACAATGTAATTGCTCACCACCCGCCGACCGATGCCCAGCCAGTCCCCGAGCAGCGATCGCTCCCCCCGGCCAACTCCCCCCAGTTTATATACTGAGCATGACGTCATATGGTATGGAATAGCCCTTTGGTCAGTTTGGATCAACTATCTTGGCTGTGCTCCCTCCCAGTTCCTTGTGTACCTGGCAGAGCATGGGAAGCTGAAAAAGAAAGTCCTTGACTAGGGTAAGCACTACTTAGCAACAACTAAAACATCAGTGTGTGATCAGCATTCTTCTTACACTAAATCCAAAACACAGCACTATGCTAGCTACTAGGAAGAAAATTAACTCTCTCCCAGCTGAAACCAGGACAATACCCTTGCCCAGTTTTGATTGTTTTTATTCAAGGCACAACTTTCAAAGTGCAACTGGCGGTAATTAATAATTGTCTGTCCCATTAAGAAATTTTTGTTAATTTATATTTGATTTAGGGGGGGGGGGGGTTTTTAAACCCACAACTATAGGTTTAAATTGGTGTTATTAATGTTGCTATGTGAAGATTAAAGCTAAAATAAAATGCTCACCTCATCAGCAAGCTCACATGAATAGCCACTTGAAAACTAAGCTGTGTTTGAGATAACTTTTCATGTGTATTATATCATGAAAAATATGACTGAAAAACACCTTCTGCCTGGAGACTAGAAGACAGTATGAAAAATAACATTTTAAATGCCTTGAAGTGATACTGAAATTGAGTTCTTTGGAAAGCGAGTATGACCAGAAAACATATCTTTGAGAAATACGAGATTTTCCCATAGCTGCTAAATGAAGAATTATGTTATATCCCCCCTCCTCCGAGTTATCAGGAAAGTAAGAATGATGATGAACTGTTCACTATCAATGTACTTTAAATCATGTATCATAAGATACATGAATCAAAACTTAAAAGTGTAAACTGCAATATTAAGGCTATAATTGTTATACTACATGCTTATTTGTACAGTAAAATGTATTAACTACATTTTCTCATTTCTTTTGGCTGCGTAGAAATATGTTATCTATGAATTCCCCGTGATTATTGTAATGCACTGTGACTAGTGTTTGATATGATCCCAGTAAAAATGACATCCAGATTCCGAAAGATATTAAGATACTATTTATTGGAGTTAACATTAGAAGGAAAAAGAGAAATAGCATAGATAATCCTATGTTGCTTGTGATGCTGGGAACCCTGAGTTGGGCAGCATCAGGTGGCAAGATATCTCTGATCAGGGCAAGGCATGCTGCCCAGATCGTCTCTGTGGAGAGTTTTGCCAACATTTTGGTCCTTAGAGCTCTTATAGGACTTTCTTAGTAGAAAACAATCTATTAATCATTTCTACTGACAAGCAGAAGAATGTTCACATGAGAAAATGGTGCTTTGCTCTGAGATAAAGATAGATACACAGGTGGCATAATCACTGGAACCCAGTGGGAACAGCTACAGGCTCCTCCATCAGGATTTGCTGGCTGAGCTTATCTTGCAGCCAAGAGCTACAGGTCTGATGGAGCTATACGCATGCCACAGCACATGCCTGTGCCTATTCAGGTTCACCATTATGTGGATCACTAACTCCTCATGTACAATGATCTTCTGATTAGGATCACTACAACTGTATAGGGAAAGAAACATTTTAAAAGATCTAATGAAACTTATGATTGCTCCACAGAATTTCCCCCCCAAACCCCCAACCCTTGTGTCCTGGTTTTGGCTGGGTTAGAGTTAATTTTCTTCCTAGTAGCTAGCATAGTGCTGTGTTTTGGATTTAGTGTAAGAAGAATGCTGATAACACACTGATGTTTTAGTTGTTGCTAAGTAGTGCTTACCCTAGTCAAGGACTTTCTTTTTCAGCTTCCCATGCTCTGCCAGGTACACAAGGAACTGGGAGGGAGCACAGCCAAGATAGTTGATCCAAACTGACCAAAGGGCTATTCCATACCATATGACATCATGCTCAGTATATAAACTGGGGGGAGTTGGCCGGGGGCAGCGATCGCTGCTCGGGGACTGGCTGGGCATCGGTCAGCGGGTGGTGAGCAATTACATTGTGCATCACTTATTTTATATATCCTGTTATCATTATTATTTATTATTATTTTCTCTCCCTCTGCTGTCCTATTAAACTGCCTTTATCTCAACCCATGGGTTTTACTTTATTTTTCCGATTCTCTCCCCCATCCCACAGGGCAGGGGGGGAGGGTGAGTGAGCAGCTGTGTGGTGCTTAGTTGCCAACTGGGATTAAACCACGACACCTTGAAAACACAACTGTTTTTCAAAAAGTGTATCTCTTCTATACTGTCTTTAGTTCTCTATGATGCATTAGTCACATTCATTTCTTAATTTCTTTCTTTATGCCTACGGACTTTATTTCATATATGGTTCATACGATAATAGCAAATGACAGTTTGACTTCTTAGCAATCAAAGTAAGATATGAAGGTAATTGAAGTTCTTTATCTTTTTTTTTCTTTTCTGATGTTTACTTCTATTACTGTTAAACTTTAAACTGTCATAGATGCATTTTAATATTTGCTAGATGGAAGTAATCACAGTATCAGGGACTCTTTGCTTAGCTTATAGCACAATTACTGTAAAGCAGCTAAAATGGTGTGTGCAATTAAGCTAAGGGTGTATTGAAAAACTCACAAAAAATAAAACCGTGGGTTATGCCTATAATAATCTCCAGATCTGTCAAAGATTCTGAAATACAAGACAGCAGTAAACGCTCTTCTGTAGTTAAAGTCTGCGAGGAGGAGCTTGCCAGTATATAGGTGTCACAGAAGGTTTCTGTTGTTTCTTTTGTCGTCGTTGTTGTAGTGCAGACTGATATAGCTGTGGCAGCAGAACTTTGTAATATAAACCAAGCCTCAGGCTCCCAGTCTGCAGCTGACCCAGTATAACATTCCTTTCCAGTCATTTAGCTTTTGGAAAATTTTCTTCAAAATTCTGAGGTTTAGAAACTTTGTGGTTGCTCTACAGGTGTGTCTGTGGTATTACAGGCTCTAGGCATCGCCTATGGTTACTTTCAACTTCCCTTCTAAATTCAGCACTTTTCATATATCATGACACTCTTCCTTTCATACATGCAATAAAAGGTTCAGATAACCACTGAGACGGTTCTGTTCTACAGTCTACCAGTATATTCCAACCCTAGAGACACTAATTCCTTGAATATACTTACAAAATGTCTAGTGTCTTTCTGTTTCACTTCTGTACCTCTCCCCTTGTGTCACAAGGAAGATGTATATGTAATTTTAGAGTATAATTTCAATTCATAACAGCTTCGGAAGTTTTATAATTATTTTTTGTTCAGCAAAGCAGAAATAAAACTTCTAAGTATTTAGGTGTAATCATGGTATGACAGCTCTTCATATATATCTATTTCTTTCTTCATACACCCATACACATCAGAAATGACCAGAAAGCATTAGACCTTCAAAGACTCTATAGATGAAAACTTCAGTGGCCTGTGAAATGCTTTGAACCCATGAAGAAGCACATTTCAATTAAATTCTGAAGTAATTAAACATATTCTCAACAGCTTTAGTCTGTGCATACTGTATTAAAAATATGCAGTTATGGCCTTTCTGTTATCCTTCTATCCTGATCTTCTTTGATATAGAGCAATAAAGTTAAATATCTTTATAATTCTATGTTGAATTATATGTTGTTTGATATGTTCATAGGATAGAAATTGTCCTTACTATTTTGGAACTTTCGCATTTGTTTGCACAGTCAATATGTCTCACCACCTGACTGGACATGATTCATACCTACTACCATGATAATTAATGACAAACAGTGATATACAACCAAGCAATTATGATATTCTTGAGCTGGAACCTAAACATTGCAGTTCTTACTAATAAAAATTTCAGTTTTCTACCATATCATGTAAAAGACTGTCATTACTGTCAACAGCACTGGGTAACACCAAAACACCACTGCAGGAAAAAATATTCAAGTAGATGAGGCCCAAAAACACCGAAAGCAGCATACCTACTATTAAATACTGACTGGAGTTAAGCACGAATTGCTTCCTGACTGGACATTCTGGAATACTGTTCCTGGAAAAAATTAGATAGCATCTAGGAGCCTTAGAAATTTAAAAATAAGACATAAAAAGTAACATTTATGTAATTAGGCATCTCAAGTCCTATGCAAATTTTTATCTGTAGGATTATAGTTTTGAATGTATGCTCATATATACTTTAAGTTGTCAAACCTTTTTTTGAATCCAAGTCATTGTATTTTTTCTATAGGTCTCTGCCTTTGAAAAGTTTCAAGTATCTGTAACCTTGCAGCTTGATTTATGGAAGTTCACAGCACACGCACATGTAACTGATGGGACGTGTTTCGGCCATATGTTCTATACATCAGAAATGAAAGCAAAGCATCTCAATGTTCTGCTTTTAAAATTGGTAGATCAAAAGACTAAATTGTATTATTTGGATCCATCTCTGGTTTTATTTACTTATTATTATTCTTAGTTCCAATGTGTACAGTGGAAATGAAATTACTTACACAGCAAATAGATTTTGTAAAATAAAATAATTAACATATGCGAAGCTTACGTTTTCACTGTTTGAATAACAAGCAGTAAATCTTCATAAAGGCATATAATGAACAATTAATTTAAAGAAAAATCTCAGAGAGATGTAAATTCTTTACTGCATTGAATGATTCAGAATTTCAGTGCAAAAGCATTATGTGATTTTGTAATTAATTACTGAATTAAAGTGCATAGGCATGTCAGGACAAACCAAAGTTACAAAGGAAACCTCAGTTTTGACACTTTTTATGTTCTGCGTACTCATATTTGCAAACTTCTTATTCTCTTTCTTCATGCATTTGTGTTGTGTACATTGTATTTATATACTTCTAAAATCATGTGTATCTTCTAAAAATTGTGAAGCAAAAGTTAGCAAAGATAGAAGCTCGTTTCTACAAGTAATGAACACATAGGAATTTCTCAGGCTAAGAAATAATAAAAAAGGTGATAACTATATATATACACGAAGGGTTACTTTGTCTCAAAGTCACTTCTAATGTGCATAAGTTACCCTTGAATTATCCTAGCCACTTATATAAACAGCAAAATAACTACAGGATTTCAATAAGGCCAAGTCTACTGTTTTGATATATTTCATCAAGAGAAGTAAATAAGGATGTAGAGAAAAAAGACAGCTTCCAGGAGAGAAAAGCTAACCTTTCTGTTAGGCATTACACATAATCTATAGACTGGTAAAAAAGAAAAATGAGAAAGAAAAAGAAAGAAAGAGAAAAGGAAAAGGAAAAAAAAAGGAAAAGGAAACAAAAAAAAAAAGGAGAGGGAACCAAACCCTAAATAACTTGCATACTTTCTGTGATTTTTAAACATATATAATTGTCATTAACAGCAGGCAAAAAAGCTAAATTGTGATAGGTTAGTTTGTACTAATAATTTTTTATCTGTATCACCATTTCTAAAAAGGGAGATGTTTGTTGATTCCCATATCTGCAAAAAAAATAACAAGTGCTAAAATGCTTTGTTAAAATGATAAGACAATTTGTTGTCTTTGCCATTGCAATGAAGTAATATAATGCCTTACATAGTTAGTCTGTTTATATATGGCAAAGGAAGAAATTTTTTTAAGAAAGTGATAATTTATCACTAAATATTTTCTCTCTATGAAGTATATTTAAATTCAGACAAGTCAGACATAATGTATTTTCTTTATCACATATTAAAGTCAACTTACTGTTCAATTATTCAAAGGCATTACCAATATGATTTAAGAAAAAAAAAGACCAAAAAGACCAAAGAAAAAACATTTTAATAAAATTCAGTTTCACCTTCAGTATAATAAACAATTGCTCCTTAGGTGTAAAACACAGAATAGAAAAGTCTTCCTAAGTAGCTGGGAGGAAAAAACAAAAACACACAAAGAAAAGAAAAACCACTACTTAAGATATTCTGTGAAATGTCCCTAGAGTATTAAAGATACCATGTAATCACTCATAAATTAATGCTTTAGATATGCTGAATTAATTAGTGTCTTTGATAGTGATTTGGTTTTGTATTTGGGATCCTTTTTTCAGGGAAGTGTAAGCATAATATGTGTCATAAAGTTTTTAATGTAACAATCTAGTAGTCTTCAAGGCAGGAAAGGCTACCTCATTAACTGTTTAATTTGTAATAACAAAGATACCATAAAATCTGCTAGTTAAAAATGGAATTGCTAAACCAAGCTAGAAAATACTTTTTCTTAAGTACTATTTTCATATACTTCTGATATTTTCTGTCAGTACTAATTCTCACAACTCATTTAATAAAAAATATGAAATCCATAATATTTTCTATAAATACTTGTGTCAATTGACCTATATTTTACTCTTATGTCCTATGTTGATAGCCATTGGCATGTTTTTTCTTGAGTACTGACAGACTAGTAGAACTTTTGTAGAACTGCTCAATTTGAAAAATATAAACCTAGTATAAACTTTATATAAGTATAAACCTAGACTGCTATTTTCAAATGGTGCTGACAGAATAATTCACATAATATCAACAATGGTAACATTAAAACATCAAACTTCTGTAAGGGTTTTTCCTGTTTAAAATTTTTGGCAAAATACATATGTTTAACCTTGCCATTAAACAAGCTGTCATTCTCTCAGTTTCCAAACCTGATGATTTTAGAGCAGACAGGCAAAGTAAGGGGAACATTTCTTCTAGCAAGACAAAACAGCAAAATTATTTTATGGTTAAATGAATAATAAATGACCACTCCACATTACTTTTTGTCGTGTTTTAACACCAGTAGACAGCTCATGCCTGCACAGCTGCTCACTCACTCCCTCCACAATGGAATGGGGGAGAGAATCAGAAGAGTAAAAGTGAGAAAACTCGTGCTTTGGGGTAAAGACAGTTTAATAGGTAAAACAAAGGCTGTGCATACAAGCAAAGCAAAGCAAGGAATTCATTCACCACTTCCCAATGGCAGGCAGGTGTTCAGCCACCTCCAGGAAAGTAGGGCTCCATCATGTGTAACGGTGACTTGGGAAGACAAAACGCCATCACTCCGAATGTCCCCCCTCTTCCTTCTTCTTC